>OY720458.1:33257913-33467913 GCA_963082715.1 Harpalus rubripes
CAGTGTAAGTGGGCATGTTTCAGTGGTATTTTGGGTGGGCATGTTGCGTGGGCAGTTTGGGTGGGCATATTGCGTGAGCAAGTAGGGTGGGCCGGTTACGTGGGCAGTTTAAGTGGGTGGCTTGGATGGGCATGTTGCGTGGGCAGTTTGGGTGGGCATGATGCGTGAGCAACTTTGGTGGTCAGGACAGAATTCAAACAATTTGAAAAACAGTTTGCGTTAGCACTTTAGGTGTAAAGTGTGACTAGACGGGTTAGATCTACGTATAGACTATTCTAAAACACTATCGGCGGAGCCCTAGGGGAAGTTCAGCGTAGCCGAGTTTTCGCTAGTCCTAATACTAAAAGGCCAAGCCCCCCAAAATTCATCACGACGATCGGGAAATTTTTGAACAAAGCTACAATTAAAACGGTTTCAGCGATTTGGATGGAATTTGCTTTAAATAGTAGAGAATAAATTAACTTAGTGCCTTTGATATGTCTTTTATTTATACTATGCATAGTTTTTGAGAAAAAAATTATTAACTGGTCAAAATTTTTACATTAAAACAATGGATCGAAGTATTTTGTATTGATGTCAAATGTACAAAATCAAAAAATACAGGCTAAGTATTTAAATAGAGTAGGCGTGAAAACATTTAAAAAGACAGTCTAACAAAGTTATGTCATGTTGAGTCCATTTTAAATGCATTAAATTTATTGTATTTGATTATTTTAAATAAAAATTATTTATTTTTGTACCTCTGCTTATTATTATTATTATTACTATTATTTATTATTATTATTTATTATTAATATTATTATTATTATTATCAGTTATATTTTTTTATGTTTTTTTATTATTATCATTTTAATAAACATTAACCTATATCTGACCTCATTCATTTCATATTAATTACATATTTTATAACAAAATTGCATTTTTTACAATAAAATTAATTTATTATAATTATTTTTATCTCTATTTATCATATTACATAGTTTTAAACAATATTATACAATTTTGTATGAATAAAATTTAAACTGTTTCACACATTTTGGAATTTATCGCCAGTATGGCTCATTATACATCAAAACGGACTGCTTTTTACCTATCTTAGACTTGAAACGATTATCATATTTTTTAAATCACTCATTTGCGACTTAAAAAGCCGTTTTACATCCTACTAACAAAAGGCCAAGCCTTTCAAAATTCATCACGACGATCGGGAAATTTTTGAACAAAGCTACAACTGAAACGGTTTCAGCGATTTGGATGGAATTTGTTTTAAATAGTAGAGTATAAATCAACTTAGTGCCTTTGATATGTCTCTTATTTTTACTGTGCATAGTTTTTGTGGGAAAAATTATTAACTGGTCAAAATTCTTACATTAAAACAATGGATCGAAGTGTTCTGTATTGATGTCAAATGTACAAAATCAGAGAATACAAGCTAATTATTTGAATTGAGAAATCGTAAAAATTATTAAGAAGACAGTCCAAGAAATTTATGTCATGTTAAATCCATTTTTAATGCATTAAATTAATTGTATTTGGTTATTTTAAATGAAAATTATTTATTTTTGTACCTCTGGTTTCTATTATTATTATTTATTACTATTATTAATCATTAATCTTATAATTATTATTATTATTATTATTTATTATTATTATCATCATCAGATATAATTTTTTTTGTTCTTTTATTATTATTATTTTAATATATATTTACCTATATCTGACTTCTTTCTTTTCATATTAATTACGTATTTTATAACAAAATTACATTTTTTTACAATAAAATTAATTTTTTATTATTTCTTTTCTCTATTTATCATATTACATAGTTTTAAACAATATTATACAATTTTGAATGAATAAAATTTAAACTGTTCCACACATTTTGGAATATATCGCCAGTATGACTTATTATACATCAAAACGGAACTCTTTTTACCTATCTATGACTTGAAACAATTATCATATTTTTAAAATTTAGCATTAGCGACTTAAAAGCCGTTTTACATCCTAATACTAAAAGGCCAAGCCCCCCAAATTTCATCACGACGATCGGGAAATTTTTGAACAAAGCTACAACTGAAACGGTTTCAACGATTTGGATGGAATTTGCTTTAAATAGTACAGAATAAATCAACTTACTGCCTTTGATATGTCTCTTATTTTTACTAAGCACAGTTTTTATGGAAAAAATTATTAACTGGTCAAAATTCTAACATTAAAACAATGGATCGAAGTATTCTGTATTGATGTCAAATGTACAAAATCAGAGAATACAGGCTAATTATTTGAATAGAGTAGGCGTCAAAATTTTTAAGAAGACAGTCTAAGAAAGTTATGTGTCATATTGAATCCATTTTAAATGCATTAAATTTATTGTATTTGATTATTTTAAATAAAAATTATTTATTTTTGTACCTCTGCTTATTATTATTATTTATTGTTAATATTTATTATTATTATTATCAGATATAATTTTTGAAGTTCTTTTATTATTATTATTTTAATAAATATTTACCTATATCTGACTTCATTCATTTCATATTAATTACGTATTTTATAAGAAAATTACATTTTTTTACAATAAATTTAATTTATTATTATTTTTATCTCTATTTATCATATTACATAGTTTTAAACAATATTATACAATGGGTAAAGGAAAACTTCTGGAATTCAGTCAATGGTTAAAAATTATTTATTTTCGGCCTCTACTAGTTTCGGCACCACATGTGCCTTCATCAGGAGCTACAAAATTATTACAAAAATAATATAAATATGTAAAGACAATGAGGTTTTTTTTATAAAAAAATTACTTACGTGAAAATTTGTTTTATACTGATAACATTGAAATATGTATAAATAACATGGAAATACATGTACAATGGTTGTCATAATTAATAAAAATGAATGATAATGTTCATTTTGAATCATATGTCGTGAGATTATTATTGAAAATATAAAATATTTTAAGGATAACGTGTTTTATTATTTCTACACCCTACGAAAAAACTAATGTTGTGACAAGTACCTATGTTGCGAAGATCACACATAAACCGCCAAATCTTAAGTCATTTATTTCTTCTTCTTGTTACTAATTTTAAGTAAAAACAATTAACCCGCGAATTTTAGTTAAGATTGTATTATATCTAATTTGTGAGAATGGTTTGTAGTGCTATTTTTATTATTGTTGTCTTTTTATTTTTATTAATAAATTTTAATATGTTTGTACAAATTTTAATAATATTAGCACTGTCTGTTTTTAAATTAATGTTATTGGGATCATTATTAATGTGCAGCATTTCTAGTGTAAGTCTTCTGTGTAGATTATATTCCGTGTCTATAATTTTTACTTCATCAAAATTAAATGTATGGTCAAGTGATTGGAAATGACTAACTAAAGCGCATTTTCTATTGATTGTGTTCTTGTTGTTACAATTTCTCTTATGTTCATTCATCCGTGTGCTTAAGTAACGCTTAGTTTGTCCTGTGTACTGCGCCGGACAGTCGTTGCATGGTATTTTGTACACGACGTGCGTCCTGTTGTTTATATCTATGTCTGCCTTAAGTTTACTGAAGAGGGTTCCGACAGTTTTTATTTGTTTAAAGCCTATATTAACATTTAGCGCGTTAGAGAAAAGACATTTTAGCTGCATGGCAATGCCATCTATGTATGTTAAGGAGTAATAGCTTTTAACTTTATTTTGTTTATTTTTATCATCCGTTTCACTGTCCCCATTATTCTCATTATTTCTGCTATTATTATTGTTTCTGTTTTTTATATCATGAATTAAATTATTAACAAGACCTGTTGGATAGTTATTTATACGTAATAGTTGTTTTACATGTTGTAGTGTGGCGTCCTGATATTGTTTAGAGGTTAGGCGTAGAGCTCTAGAAATGAGATTTGTTGCATTATTAATAAGTTGATTTTTAGGGTGTCTGGATTTATAGTTGAGGTATCTAGAAGAAGCTGTCGATTTTTTATACCATTTTGTGCTAATTGTGCCATTTTCATGTCTTATTAATGTCATATCTAGAAAAGGGATGGCTCCATTCTGTTCTACTTCAACTGTAAATTGTAGATTTTGATTGTAGCTGTTGAAGATGGTGAGAGTTTCATCTATTTTGTCTTGCGGTATTGCCAGAATAAGGTCGTCTACATATTTCTTTATAAAAGTGACATTAAACCCCAATAATGGAATTACTGTATTTAGTAGCTTGTCCATAACCAGATTAGCCACAATCGGACTAAGTGATGAACTCATAGCAATACCCCAAACTTGCCTGTAGTAAGTATTATTGTATTTAAAAAAAACTCCCTTCCAAACAAAAGGTAACTAATTCAGAGAATTTTTCCAGGGTATCTCTGTTCTTTGGGAGATTATATTCCATTTATCCTTTATTGCTTCTAAGACCAATTTGAGTGGAATGTTGGTGAACAAGGATATGCCATCTAACGAAATGAGTATGTGACCTGTCTGTAGTTTAAGTTGTGTGGTGCTTTCCTGGAATTCAAATAAATTGCGGACATATAATTCGTCTTCCTCCAACCCTTTTAACATATTTGCTAGAAATTTTGATATTTCTTCCGTGGGGGAACCAATTCCTGACACAATGGGTCTTAATGGGTAATTTTGTTTATGAACTTTGATTAGTCCATAGATTCTTGGTGGAATGGCATTGTCTTTTGTGAGTTTCTTTTTAGTGCTAATGTCTATGTAGTTTTTTTCATATAATGTTTTTACTAATTTGTTTGATTTATTTTGGGTTTTTTTGGTTAAATCCTCGTTTATTTTACTATATATATTTGTGTCGGATAACAATTCGTTCATTTTATTATCATAATCCGTTTTATTAATCGCTACTGTTTTATTTGATTTATCCGCTTTAATAATACATATGTCTTTATGTTCATTGAGAAAACGTTTTGTTTTGTTGTATTTATTATTTAAAATAGTATTGTCTTTTTTTCCATTCTATTCTGGTTGCAAAAATTGGTAACTATGTTTGTAAACTGTGCTCTAACTGCATTGCGTTGTTCAATATCATTCGTGCTTTCTAGAATGAGTTCTGTATCAGCGATGAGTTTGAAAAGAGGTAGATCGTTTTTCTGACGCGGAATACTGAACTTTGGGCCCATTGAACATAGGTACTTGTCACAACATTAGTTTTTTCGTAGGGTGTAGAAATAATAAAACATGTTATCCTTAAAATATTTTATATTTTCAATAAAAATCTCACGACATATGGTTCAAAATTAACATTATCATTCATTTTTATTAATTATGACAACCATCGTACACGTATTTCCATGTTATTTATATATATTTCAATGTTATCAGTATTAAACAAATTTTCACGTAAGTAATTTTTTTATAAAAAAAAAAACCTTATTGTCTTTACATATTTATATTATTTCTGTAATAATTTTGTAGCTCCTGATAAAGGCACATGTGGTGCCGAAACTAGTAGAGGCCGAAAATAAATAATTTTTAACCATTGACTGAATTCCAGAAGTTTTCCTTTACCCATCAAATTTCCAGTCAAGAAGATTTACGATCATCAATATTATACAACTTTGTATGAATAACATTTAAACTGTTCCACAGATTTTGGAATATATCGCCAGTATGACTTATTATACATCAAAACGGACTGCTTTTTATCTATCTATGACTTGAAACGATTATCATATTTTTTAAATCACGCATTTGCGACTTAAAAAACCGTTTTACATGCTAATACCAAAAAGCCAAACCCCCAAAATTCATCACGGCGATCGAGAAATTTTTGAACAAAGCTACAACTGAAACGGTTTCAGCGATTTGGATGGAATTTGCTTTAAATAGTAGGGAATAAATCAACTTAGTACCTTTGATATGTCTCTTATTTTTACTGTGCATAGTTTTTGTAAAAAAAAATTATTAACTGGTCAAAATTCTTACTTAAAAACAATGGATCGAAGTGTTCTGTATTGATGTCAAATGTACAAAATCAGAGAATACAGGCTAACTATTTGAATTGAGTAGGCGTGAAATTTTTTAAGAAGACAGTCTAAGAAAGTTATGTGTCATGTTCAATCCATTTTAAATGCATTAAATTTATTGTGTTTGATTATTTTAAATAAAAATTATTTATTTTTGTACCTCTGCTTATTATTATTATTATTATTATTATTATTAATTATTATCATTTATTATTATTATTTTAATAAATATTTACCTATATCTGACTTCATTCATTTCATATTAATTACGTATTTTATAACAAAAATACATTTTTTTACAATAAAATTAATTTATTATTTTTTATCTCTATTTATCATATTACATAGTTTTAAACAATATTATACAATTTTGAATGAATAAAATTTAAACTGTTCCACACATTTTGGTATATATCTCCAGTATGACTTATTATACATCAAAACGGACTGCATTTTACCTATCTATGACTTGAAACGATTATCATATTTTTTAAATCACACATTTGCGACTTAAAAAGCCGTTTTACATCCTAATACTAAAATGCCAAGCCCCCCAAAATTCATCACGACGATCGGGAAATTTTTGTACAAAGCTACAACTGAAACGGTTTCAGCGATTTGGATGGAATTTCTTTTAAATAGTAGTTGTTATGTCTCTTATTTCTACTTGTATAGTTTTTGTGTAAAAAATTATCTGGTCAAAATTCTTACATTAAAACAATGGATTGAAGTGTTCTGTATTGATGTCAAATATACAAAATCAGAGAATATATGCTAAATATTTGAATAGAGTAGGCGTGAAATTTTTTATGAAGACAGTCTAAAAAATTTATGTATCATGTTAAATCCATTTTAATGCATAAAATTTATTGTATTTGCTTATTTTAAATAAAAATTACTTCATTTTGTACCGCTCTGTTTATTATGTAGAAAAATAGCGTCCACTTGGTGAAATTTTAGCAATAGGTAGTCGGATATTGGACCAGGAATTAATAAAACTAAAGCAATTTCTCAATTCTTTAACGTTTCGATTAAAGATTTAATCATTTTCAAGAGTTTCCGGTTTTTTGCTGCTGCAAGGGATTTTAAGACTTGTTCCAGTTCTTCAGGCAACGAGTTGCATTTGGACCATGTGCGGTTGGGATGTCTTCAAAGAAACCCATTATGTTAATTGATACCCGAAAAATGAAGTTTTGTAGAAAAATAGCGTCCACTTGGTGAAATTTTAGCAATAGGTAGTCGGATATTGGACCAGGAATTAATAAAACGAAATCAATTTCTCAATTCCTCAACGTTTCGATTAAGGTTATAATCATTTTCAAGAGTTTCCGGTTTTTTGCTGCTGCAAGGGATTTTGAAGACTTGTCCCAGTTCTTCAGGCAACGAGTTGCATTTGGACCATGTGCGGTTGTGATGTCTTCAAAGAAACCCATGATGTTGGTTGATAGCCGAAAAATTAAGTTTTGTAGAAAAATAGCGTCCACTTGGTGAAATTTTAGCAACAGGTAGTCGGATATTGGACCAGGACTTAATAAAACGAAAACAATTTCTCAATTCCTCAACGTTTCGATTAAGGTTTTAATCATTTTCAAGAGCTTCTGGTTTCTTGCTACTGCAAGGGATTTTGAAGACTTGTCCCAGTTCTTCAGGCAACGAGTTGCATTTGGACCATGCGCGGTTGTGATGTCTTCAGAGAAACCCATGATGTTGGCTGATAGCCGAAAAATGAAGTTTTGTAGAAAAATAGCGTCCACTTGGTGAAATTTTAGAATAGGTAGTCGGATATTGAACCAACAATTAGTAAAACAAAAACAATTTCTCAATTCCTCAACGTTTCGATTAAGGTTTTAATCATTTTTAAGAGCTTTCGGTTTTTTGCTGCTGCAATGGATTTTGAAGACTTGTCCCAGTTCTTCAGGCAACGAGTTACATTTGGACCATTTGCGGTTGTGATGTCTCCAAAGAAACCCATGATGTTGGTTGAATGTTGAAAAGTAAAGTTTTGTAGAAAAATAGCACCCACTTGGTGAAATATTAGCAATAGGTAGTCGAATATTGGACCGGGAATTAATAAAGCGAAAACAATTTCTCAATTCCTCAACGTTTCGATTAAGGTTTTAATCTATTTCAGGAAACAAGTTGCATTTGGACCATGTGCGGTTGTGATGTCTTCAAAGAAACCCATGATGTTGGTTGATAGCCGAAAATGAAGTTTTGTACAAAAATAGCGTCAACTTGGTGAAATTTTAGCAATAGGTATTCGGATATTGGACCAGGAATTAATAAAACGAAAACAATTTCTCAATTCCTCAACGTTTCGATTAAAGTTTTAAGAATTTTCAAGAGCTTCCGGTTTTTTGCTGCTGCAAGGGATTTTGAAGACTTGTCCCAGTTCTTCAGGCAACGAGTTGCATTTGAACCGTGTGCGGTAGTGATGTCTTCCAAGAAACCCATGATGTTAGTTGATAGCCGAAAATGAAGTTTTTTAGAAAATTAGCGTCCAATTGGTGAAATTTTAGCAATAGGTAGTCGGATATTGGACCAGGAATTAATAAAACGAAAACAATTTCTCAATTCCTCAACGTTTCGATTTAGGTTTTAATCATTTACAAGAGCTTCCAGTTTGTTGCTGCTGCAAGGGATTTTGAAGACTTGTCCCAGTTCTTTAGGCAACGAGTTGCATTTGGACCATGTGCGGTTGTGATGTCTTCAAAGAAACCCATGATGTTGGTAGATAGTTGAAAAATTAAGTTTTGTAGATAAATAGCATCCACTTGGTGAAATTTTAGCAATAGGTTGTCGGATATTGAAGCAGGAATTGATAAAACGAAAACAATTTCTCAGTTCCTCAACGTTTTGATTAAGGTTTTAATCATTTTCAAGAGCTTTCGGTTTTTTCTGATGCAAGGGATTTTGAGGACTTGTCGCAGTTCTTCAGGCAACGAGTTGCATTTAGACCATTTGCGGTTGTGATGTCATCAAAGAAACCCATGATATTGGTTGGTAGTCGAAAAATGAAGTTTTGTAGAAAATAGAGTCCACTTGGTGAAATTTTAACAATAGGTAGTCGGATATTGGACCAGGAATTAATAAAACGAAAACAATTTTTAAATTCCTCAACGTTTCGATTAAGGTTTTAATCATTTTCAAGAGCTTCCGGTTTTTTGCTGCTGCAAGGAATTTTGAAGACTTGTCCCAGTTCTTCAGGCATTGAGTTGCATGTGGACCATGTGCGGTTGTGATGTCTTCAAAGAAACCCATGATGTTGGTTGATAGCCAAAAAATTAAGTTTTGTAGAAAAATAGCGTCTACTTGGTGAAATTTTAGCAATAGGTAGACGGATATTGGACCAGGAATTAATAAAACGAAAACAATTTCTCAATTCCTCAACGTTTCGATTAAGGTTTTAATCATTTTCAAGAGCTTCCGGTTTTTTGCTGCTGCAAAAGATTTTGAAGACTTGTCCCAGTTCTTCAGGCAACGAGTTGCATTTGGACCACGTGCGGTTGTGATGTCTTCAAAGAAACGCATGATGTTGGTTGGTAGCCGAAAAATGAAGTTTTGTAGAAAAATAGAGTCCACTTGGTTAAATTTTAGCAATAGGTAGTCGGATATTAAACAAGGAATTAATAAAACGAAACCAATTTCTCAATTCCTCAACGTTTCGAGTAAGGTTTTAATCATTTTTAAGAACTTACGGTTTTTTGCTGCTAGTAGGCATTTTGAAGACGTCCCAGATCTTCAGGCTACGAGTTGCATTTGAACCATGTGCGGTTGTGATGTCTTCAAAGAAACCCATGATGTTGGTTGATAGCCGAAAAATGAAGTTTTGTAGAAAAATAGCGTTCACTTGGTGAAATTTTAGCAATAGGTAGTCGGATATTGGTCCAGGAATTATAAAAACGAAAACAATTTCTCAATTCCTCAACGTTTCGATTAAGGTTTTAATCATTTTCAAGAGCTTCCGGTTTTTTGCTGCTGCAAGGGATTTCGAATACTTGTCCCAGTTCTTCAGGCAACGAGTTGCATTTGGACCATGCGCGGTTGTGATGTCTTCAAAGAAACCCATGACGTTGGCTGATAGCCGAAAAATGAAGTTTTGTAGAAAAATAGCGTCCACTTGGTGAAATTTTAGATTAGGTAGTCGGATATTGAACAAAGAATTAATAAAACAAAAACAATTTCTCAATACCTCAACGTTTCGATTAAGGTTTTAATCATTTTCAAGAGCTTTCGGTTTTTTGCTGCTGCAAGGGATTTTGAAGACTTGTCCCAGTTCTTCAGGCAACGAGTTGTATTTGGACCACGTGCGGTTGTGATGTCTTCAAAGAAACCCATGATGTTGGTTGATAGCCGAAAAATAAAGTTTTGTAGAAAAATAGCGTCCACTTGGTGAAATTTTAGCAATAGGTAGTCGGATATAGGACCAGGAATTAATAAAACGAAAACAATTTCTCAATTCTTCAACGTTTCGATTAAAGTTTTAATCATTTTCAAGAGCTTCCGGTTTTTTGCTGCTGCAAGGGATTTTGAAGACTTGTCCCAGTTCTTCAGGCAACGAGTTGCATTTGGACCATGTGCGGTTGTGATGTCTTCAAAGAAACCCATGATGTTGGTTGATAGCCGAAAAATTAAGTTTTGTAGAAAAATAGCGTCCACTTGGTGAAATTTTAGCAACAGGTAGTCGGATATTGGACCAGGACTTAATAAAACGAAAACAATTTCTCAATTCCTCAACGTTTCGATTAAGGTTTTAATCATTTTCAAGAGCTTCTGGTTTCTTGCTACTGCAAGGGATTTTGAAGACTTGTCCCAGTTCTTCAGGCAACGAGTTGCATTTGGACCATGCGCGGTTGTGATGTCTTCAGAGAAACCCATGATGTTGGCTGATAGCCGAAAAATGAAGTTTTGTAGAAAAATAGCGTCCACTTGGTGAAATTTTAGAATAGGTAGTCGGATATTGAACCAACAATTAGTAAAACAAAAACAATTTCTCAATTCCTCAACGTTTCGATTAAGGTTTTAATCATTTTTAAGAGCTTTCGGTTTTTTGCTGCTGCAATGGATTTTGAAGACTTGTCCCAGTTCTTCAGGCAACGAGTTACATTTGGACCATTTGCGGTTGTGATGTCTCCAAAGAAACCCATGATGTTGGTTGAATGTTGAAAAGTAAAGTTTTGTAGAAAAATAGCACCCACTTGGTGAAATATTAGCAATAGGTAGTCGAATATTGGACCGGGAATTAATAAAGCGAAAACAATTTCTCAATTCCTCAACGTTTCGATTAAGGTTTTAATCTATTTCAGGAAACAAGTTGCATTTGGACCATGTGCGGTTGTGATGTCTTCAAAGAAACCCATGATGTTGGTTGATAGCCGAAAATGAAGTTTTGTACAAAAATAGCGTCAACTTGGTGAAATTTTAGCAATAGGTATTCGGATATTGGACCAGGAATTAATAAAACGAAAACAATTTCTCAATTCCTCAACGTTTCGATTAAAGTTTTAAGAATTTTCAAGAGCTTCCGGTTTTTTGCTGCTGCAAGGGATTTTGAAGACTTGTCCCAGTTCTTCAGGCAACGAGTTGCATTTGAACCGTGTGCGGTAGTGATGTCTTCCAAGAAACCCATGATGTTAGTTGATAGCCGAAAATGAAGTTTTTTAGAAAATTAGCGTCCAATTGGTGAAATTTTAGCAATAGGTAGTCGGATATTGGACCAGGAATTAATAAAACGAAAACAATTTCTCAATTCCTCAACGTTTCGATTTAGGTTTTAATCATTTACAAGAGCTTCCAGTTTGTTGCTGCTGCAAGGGATTTTGAAGACTTGTCCCAGTTCTTTAGGCAACGAGTTGCATTTGGACCATGTGCGGTTGTGATGTCTTCAAAGAAACCCATGATGTTGGTAGATAGTTGAAAAATTAAGTTTTGTAGATAAATAGCATCCACTTGGTGAAATTTTAGCAATAGGTTGTCGGATATTGAAGCAGGAATTGATAAAACGAAAACAATTTCTCAGTTCCTCAACGTTTTGATTAAGGTTTTAATCATTTTCAAGAGCTTTCGGTTTTTTCTGATGCAAGGGATTTTGAGGACTTGTCGCAGTTCTTCAGGCAACGAGTTGCATTTAGACCATTTGCGGTTGTGATGTCATCAAAGAAACCCATGATATTGGTTGGTAGTCGAAAAATGAAGTTTTGTAGAAAATAGAGTCCACTTGGTGAAATTTTAACAATAGGTAGTCGGATATTGGACCAGGAATTAATAAAACGAAAACAATTTTTAAATTCCTCAACGTTTCGATTAAGGTTTTAATCATTTTCAAGAGCTTCCGGTTTTTTGCTGCTGCAAGGAATTTTGAAGACTTGTCCCAGTTCTTCAGGCATTGAGTTGCATGTGGACCATGTGCGGTTGTGATGTCTTCAAAGAAACCCATGATGTTGGTTGATAGCCAAAAAATTAAGTTTTGTAGAAAAATAGCGTCTACTTGGTGAAATTTTAGCAATAGGTAGACGGATATTGGACCAGGAATTAATAAAACGAAAACAATTTCTCAATTCCTCAACGTTTCGATTAAGGTTTTAATCATTTTCAAGAGCTTCCGGTTTTTTGCTGCTGCAAAAGATTTTGAAGACTTGTCCCAGTTCTTCAGGCAACGAGTTGCATTTGGACCACGTGCGGTTGTGATGTCTTCAAAGAAACGCATGATGTTGGTTGGTAGCCGAAAAATGAAGTTTTGTAGAAAAATAGAGTCCACTTGGTTAAATTTTAGCAATAGGTAGTCGGATATTAAACAAGGAATTAATAAAACGAAACCAATTTCTCAATTCCTCAACGTTTCGAGTAAGGTTTTAATCATTTTTAAGAACTTACGGTTTTTTGCTGCTAGTAGGCATTTTGAAGACGTCCCAGATCTTCAGGCTACGAGTTGCATTTGAACCATGTGCGGTTGTGATGTCTTCAAAGAAACCCATGATGTTGGCTGATAGCCGAAAAATGAAGTTTTGTAGAAAAATAGCGTTCACTTGGTGAAATTTTAGCAATAGGTAGTCGGATATTGGTCCAGGAATTATAAAAACGAAAACAATTTCTCAATTCCTCAACGTTTCGATTAAGGTTTTAATCATTTTCAAGAGCTTCCGGTTTTTTGCTGCTGCAAGGGATTTCGAATACTTGTCCCAGTTCTTCAGGCAACGAGTTGCATTTGGACCATGCGCGGTTGTGATGTTTTCAAAGAAACCCATGACGTTGGCTGATAGCCGAAAAATGAAGTTTTGTAGAAAAATAGCGTCCACTTGGTGAAATTTTAGATTAGGTAGTCGGATATTGAACAAAGAATTAATAAAACAAAAACAATTTCTCAATACCTCAACGTTTCGATTAAGGTTTTAATCATTTTCAAGAGCTTTCGGTTTTTTGCTGCTGCAAGGGATTTTGAAGACTTGTCCCAGTTCTTCAGGCAACGAGTTGTATTTGGACCACGTGCGGTTGTGATGTCTTCAAAGAAACCCATGATGTTGGTTGATAGCCGAAAAATAAAGTTTTGTAGAAAAATAGCGTCCACTTGGTGAAATTTTAGCAATAGGTAGTCGGATATAGGACCAGGAATTAATAAAACGAAAACAATTTCTCAATTCTTCAACGTTTCGATTAAAGTTTTAATCATTTTCAAGAGCTTCCGGTTTTTTGCTGCTGCAAGGGATTTTGAAGACTTGTCCCAGTTCTTCAGGCAACGAGTTGCATTTGGACTTTTTGCAGTTGTGATGTCTTCAGAGAAACCCATGATGTTGGTTGATAGCCGAAAAAAGAAGCTTTGTAAAAAAATAGAGTCCACTTGGTGAAATTTTAACAACAGGTAGTCGGATATTGGACCAAGAATTAATAAAACCAAAACCATTTCTCAATTCCTCAACGTTTCGATTACGGTTTTAATCATTTTCATGAGCTTCCGGTTTTTTGCTGCTGCAAGGGATTTTGAAGACTTGTCCCAGTTCTTCAGGCAACGAGTTGCATTTGAAATTTTTGCGGTTGTGAAGTCTTCAAAGAAACCCATGATGTTGGTTGATAGCCGAAAAATGAAGTTTTGTAGAAAAATAGCGTCCACTTGGTAAAATTTTAGAATAGGTAGTCGGATATTGAACAAAGAATTAATAAAACAAAAACAATTTTTCAATTCCTCAACGTTTCGATTAAGGTTTTAATCATTTTCAAGAGCTTCCGGTTTTTTGCTGCTGCAAAAGATTTTGAAAACTTGTCCCAGTTCTTCAGGCAACGAGTTGCATTTGGCCACGTGCGGTTGTGATGTCTTCAAAGAAACCCATGATGTTGGTTGGTAGCCGAAAAATGAAGTTTTGTAGAAAAATAGAGTCCACTTGGTTAAATTTTAGCAATAGATAGTCGGATATTGAACAAGGAATTAATAAAACTAAAACAATTTCTCAATTCCTCAACGTTTCGATTAAGGTTTTAATCATTTTTAAGAACTTACGGTTTTTTGCTGCTAGTAGGCATTTTGAAGACTTGTCCCAGATATTCAGGCTACGAGTTGCATTTGAACCATGTGCGGTTGTGATGTCTTCAAAGAAACCCATGATGTTGGTTGATAGCCGAAAAATTAAATTTTGTAGAAAAATAGCGTCTACTTGGTGAAATTTTAGCAATAGGTAGTCGGATATTGGACCAGGAATTAATAAACGAAAACAATTTCTCAATTCTTCAACGTTTCGATTAAGGTTTTAATCATTTTCAAGAGCTTCCGGTTTTTTGCTGCTGCAAGGGATTTTGAAGACTTGTCCCAGTTCTTCAGGCAACGAGTTGCATTTGGACTTTTTGCAGTTGTGATGTCTTCAAAGAAACCCATGATGTTGGTTGATAGCCGAAAAAAGAAGCTTTGTAAAAAAATAGAGTCTACTTGGTGAAATTTTAACAACAGGTAGTCGGATATTGGACCAGGAATTAATAAAACGAAAACCATTTCTCAATTCCTCAACGTTTTGATTACGGTTTTAATCATTTTCAAGAACTTCCGGTTTTTTGCTGCTGCAAGGGATTTTGAAGACTTGTCCCAGTTCTTCAGGCAACGAGTTGCATTTGGACTTTTTGCGGTTGTGATGTCTTCAAAGAAACCCATGATGTTGGTTGATAGCCGAAAAATGAAGTTTTGTAGAAAAATAGCGTCCACTTGGTAAAATTTTAGAATAGGTAGTCGGATATTGAACAAAGAATTAATAAAACAAAAACAATTCCTCAACGTTTCGATTAAGGTTTTAATCATTTTCAAGAGCTTTCGGTTTTTTGGTGCTGCAAAGGATTTTAAAGACTTGTCCCAGTTCTTCAGGCAACGAGTTGCATTTGGACCACGTGCGGTTGGGATGTCTTCAAAGAAACCCATGATGTTGGTTGATAACCGAAAAATAAAGTTTTGTAGAAAAATAGCGTCCACTTGGTGAAATTTTAGCAATAGGTAGTCGGATATTGGACCAGAAATTAATAAAACGAAAACAATTTCTCAATTCATCAACGTTTCGATTATGGTTTTAGTCATTTTCAAGAGTTTCCGGCTTTTTGCTGCTGCAAGGGATTTTGAAGACCTGTCCCAGTTCTTCAGGCAACGAGTTGCATTTAGACTTTTTGCGGTTGTGATGTCTTCAAAGAAACCCATGATGTTGGCTGATAGCCGAAAAATAAAGTTTTGTAGAAAAATAGCGTCCACTTGGTAAAATTTTAGCTATAGGTAGTCAGCTATTGGACCAGGAATGAATAAAACGAAAACAATTTCTCAATTCCTCAATGTTTCGATTAAAGTTTTAATCATTTTCAAGAGCTTCCGGTTTTTTGCTGCTGCAAGGGATTTTGAAGACTTGTCCCAGTTCTTCAGGCAACGAGATGCATTTGTACCATGTGCGGTTGTGATGTCTTTAAAGAAACCCATGATGTTGGTTGATAGCCGAAAAATGAAGTTTTGTAGAAAAATTTCGTCCACTTAGTGAAATTTTAGCAATAGGTAGTCGGATATTGGACCAGGAATTTATAAAACAAAAAAAATATCTCAATTCCTCAACGTTTCGATTAAGTTTTTAATCATTTTCAAGAGCTTCTGGTTTTTTGCTGCTGCAAGGGATTTTAAAGACTTGTCCCAGTTCTTCAGGCAACGAGTTGCATTTGGACCATGTGCGGTTGTGATGTCTTTAAAGAAACCCATGATGTTGGCTGATAGCCGAAAAATAAAGTTTTGTAGAAAATTAGCGTCTACTTGGTGAAATTTTAGCAATAGGTAGTCGGATATTGGACCAGGAATTAATAAAACGAAAACAATTTTTCAATTTCTCAACGTTTCGATTCAGGTTTTAATCATTTTCAAGAGCTTCCGGTTTTTTGCTGCTGCAAGGGATTTTGAAGCCTTGTCCCAGTTCTTCAGGCAACGAGTTGCATTTGGAACATGCGCGGTCGTGATGTCTTCAAAGAAACCCATGATGTTGGTATATAGCCAAAAAATAAAGTGTTGTAGAAAAATAGCGTCCACTTGGTGAAATTTTAGAATAGGTAGTCGGATATTGGACCAAGAATTAATTAAACAAAAATAATTTCTCAATTTCTCAACGTTTTGATTAAGGTTTTAATCATTTTCAAGAGCTTCCGGTTTTTTGCTGCTGCAAGGGATTTTGATGATTTGTCTCAGTTCTTAAGGCAATGAGTTGCATTTGGACCATGTGCGGTTGTGATGTCTTCAAAGAAATCCATGATGTTGGTTGATAGTTGAAAAATGAAGTTTTGTAGAAAAATAGAGTCCACTTGGTTAAATTATAGCAATAGGTAGTCGGATATTGGCCCAGAAATTAATAAAACGAAAACAATTTCTCAATTCCTCAACGTTTCGATTAAGGTTTTAATCATTTTCAAGAGCTTTCGGTTTTTTGCTGCTGCAAGGGATTTTGAAGACTTGTTCCAGTTCTTCAGGCAACGAGTTGCATTTGGAACATTTGCGATTGTGTTGTCTTCAAAGAAACCCATAATGTTGGTTGGTAGCCGAAAAATAAAGTTTTGTATGAAATAGAGTCCACTTTGTGAAATTTTAGCAATCGGTAATCGGATATTGGTCCAGGATTTAATACAACAAAAGTAATATTTTAATTCCTCAACGTTTCGATTAAGGTTTTAATCATTTTCAAGAGCTTCCGGGTTTTTTGCTGCTGCAAGTGATTTTGAAGACTTGTCCCAGTTCTTCAGGCAACGAGTTGCATTTGGACCATGTGCGGTTGTGGTGTCTTCAAAGAAACACATCATGTTGGTTGATAGCCGAAAAATTAAGTTTTGTAGAAAAATAGCGTCCAATTGGTGAAATGTTAGCAATAGGTAGTCGGATATTAGACCAAGAATTAATAGAACGAATACAATTTCTCAATTCCTCAACGTTTCGATTAAGGTTTTAATCATTTTCAAGAGCTTTCGGTTTTTTGCTGCTGCAAGGGATTTTGAAGACTTGTTCCAGTTCTTCAGGCAACGAGTTGCATTTGGAACATTTGCGATTGTGATGTCTTTAAAGAAACCCATAATGTTGGTTGGTAGCCGAAAAATGAAGTTTTGTATGAAATAGAGTCCACTTTGTGAAATTTTAGCAATCGGTAGTCGGATATTGGACCAGGATTTAGCACAACAAAAGTAATATCTCAATTCCTCTACGTTTCGATTAAGGTTTTAATCATTTTTAAGAGCTTCCGGTTTTTTGGTGCTGCAAGTGATTTTGAAGACTTGTCCCAGTTCTTCAGGCAACGAGTTGCATTTGGACCATGTGCGGTTGTGGTGTCTTCAGAGAAACACATCATGTTGGTTGATAGCCGAAAAATAAAGTTTTGTAGAAAAATAGCGTCCAATTGGTGAAATTTTAGCAATAGGTAGTCGGATATTAGACCAAGAATTAATAAAACGAATACAATTTCTCAATTCCTCAACGTTTCGATTAAGGTTTTAATCATTATCAAGAGCTTTCGGTTTTTTGCTGCTGCAAGGGATTTTGAAGACTTGTCTCACTTCTTCAGGCAACGAGTTGCATTTGGTCCATGTGCGGTTGTGATATCTTCAAAGAAACCCATGATGTTGGTTGATAGACGAAAAATAAATTTTTGCAGAAAAATATCGTCCACTTAGTGAAATTTTAGCAATAGGTAGTCGGATATTGGACCTGGAATTAATAAAACAAAAACAATTTCTTATTTTCACAACGTTTCGAATAAGGTTTTAATCATTTTCAAGAGCTTCCGGTTTTTTTTTGCTGCTGCAAGGGATTTTGAAAACTCGTCCCAGTTCTTCAGGCAATGAGTTGCATTTGGACCATGTGCGGTTGTGATGTCTGCAAACAAACCCATGATGTTGTTTGATAGCGGAAAAATAAAGTTTTATAGAAAAATTTCGTCCACTTAGTAAAATTTTAGGAATAGGTAGTCGGATATTGGACCAGGAATTAATAAAACAAAAGTAATATCTCAATTCCTCAACGTTTCGATTAAGGTTTTAATCATTTTCAAGAGCTTCCGGTTTTTTGCTGCTGCAAGGGATTTTGAAGACTTGTCCCAGTTCTTCAGGCAACGAGTTGCATTTGGACCATGTGCGGTTGTGGTGTCTTCAAAGAAACACATCATGTTGGTTGATAGCCGAAAAATGAAGTTTTGTAGAAAAATAGCGTCCAATTGGTGAAATTTTAGCTATAGGTAGTCGGATATTAGAACAAGAATTAATAAAACGAAAATAATTTCTCAATTCCTCAACGTTTCGATTAAGGTTTTAATCATTATCAAGAGCTTCCGGTTTTTTGCTGCTGCAAGGGATTTTGAAGATTTGTCCCAGTTCTTCAGTCAACGAATTGCATTTGGACCATGTGCGGTTGTGATGTCTTCAAAGAAACCCATGATGTTGGTTGATAGCCGAAAAATAAAGTTTTGCAGAAAAATATCGTCCACTTAGTGAAATTTTAGCAATAGGTAGTCGGATATTGGACTAGGAATTAATAAAACAAAAGCAATTTCTCAATTCCTCAACGTTTCGATTAAGGTTTTAATCATTTTCAAGAGCTTCCGGTTTTTTGCTGCTGCAAGGGATTTTGAAGATTTGTCCCAGTTCTTCAGTCAACGAATTGCATTTGGACCATGTGCGGTTGTGATGTCTTCAAAGAAACCCATGATGTTGGTTGATAGCCGAAAAATAAAGTTTTGTAGAAAAATAGAGTCCACTTGGTGAAATTTTAGTAATAGGTAGGCGGATAATGGACCAGGAATTAATAAAACGAAAACAAGTTCTTAATTCCTCAACGTTTCGATTAAGGTTTTAATCATTTTCAAGAGCTTCCGGTTTTTTGCTGCTGCAAGGGATTTTGAAGACTTGTCCCAGTTCTTCAGGCAACGAGTTTTATTTGGACAATGCGCGGTTGTGATGTCTTCAAAGAAACCCATGATGTTGGTTGATAGCCGAAAAATGAAGTTTTGAAGAAAAATAGCGTCCACTTGGTGAAATTTTAGCAATAGGTAGTCGGATATTGGACCAGAAATTAATAAAACGATAACAATTTCTCGATTCCTCAACGTTTCGATTAAGGTTTTAATCATATTCAAGAGCTTTCAGATTTTTGCTGCTGCAAGGGGTTTTGAAGACTTGTCCCAGTTCTTTAGGCAACGAATTGCATTTGGACCATGTGCGGTTGTGATGTCTTCAAAGAAACCCATGATGTTAATTGATAGCCGAAAAATGAAGTTTTGTAGAAAAATAGCGTCCACTTGGTGAAATTTTAGCAATAGGTGGTCGGATATTATACCAGAAATTAATAAAACGAAAACAATTTCTCAATTCCTCAACGTTTCGATTAAGGTTTTAATCATTATCAAAAGCATCCGGCTTTTTGCTGCTGCAAGGGCTTTTGAAGACTTGTCCCAGTTTTTCAGGCAACGAGTTTTATTTGGACCATGTGCGGTTGTGATGTCTTCAAAGAAACCCATGATGTTGGTTGATAGCCGAAAAATTAAGTTTTGTAGAAAAATAGCGTCCACTTGGTGAAATTTTAGCAATAGGTAGTCAGATATTGGACCAGGAATGAATAAAACGAAAACAATTTCTCAATTCCTTAACGTTTCGATTAAGGTTTTAATCATTTACAAGAGCTTCCAGTTTTTTGCTGCTGCAATGGATTTTGAAGGCTTGTCCCAGTTCTTCAGGCAACGAGATGCATTTGGACCATGTGCGGTTGTGATGTCTGCAAAGAAACCCATGATGTTGGTTGATAGCCGAAAAATAAAGTTTTGCAGAAAAATATCGTCTACTTAGTGAAATTTTAGCAATAGGTAGTCGGATATTGAACCAGGAATTAATAAAACAAAAACAATTTTTCAATTTCACAACGTTTCGATTAAGGTTTTAATCATTTTCAAGAGCCTCCGGTTTTTTTGCTGCTGCAAGGGATTTTGAAGACGTCCCAGTTCTTCAAGCAATGAGTTGCATTTAGATTATGTGCGGTTGTGATGTCTTTAAAGAAAACCATGATGTTGGTTGATAGTGAAAAAATGAAGTTTTGTAGAAAAATAGCATCCACTTGGTGAAATTTTAGCAATAGGTAGTCGGATATTAGCCCAAGAATTAATAAAACGAAAACAATTTCTTAATTCCTCAACGTTTCGATGAAGGTTTTAATCATTTTCAAGAGCTTCCGGTTTTTTGCTGCTGCAAGAGATTTTGAAAACTTGTCCCAGTTCTTCAGGCAACGAGTTGCATTTGGACCATGTGCGATTGTGGTGTCTTCAAAGAAACACATCATGTTGGTTGATAGCCGAAAAATTAAGTTTTGTAGAAAATTAGCGCCCAATTGGTGAAATTTTAGCAATAGGTAGTCGGATATTAGACCAAGAATTAATAAAACGACAATAATTTCTCAATTCCTCAACGTTTCGATTAAGGTTTTAATCATTTTCAAGAGCTTCCGGTTTTTTGCTGCTGCAAGGGGTTTTGAAGACTTGTCTCATTTCTTCAGGCAACGAGTTGCATTTGGACCATGTGCGGTTGTGATGTCTTCAAAGAAACCCATGATGTTAGTTGATAGCCGAAAAATATATTTTTGCAGAAAAATATCGTCCACTTAGTGAAATTTTAGCAATAGGTAGTCGGATATTGAACCAGGAATTAATAAAACAAAAACAATTTCTCAATTTCACAACGTTATTCAGGTTTAAATCATTTTCAAGAGCTTCCGGTTTTTTTGCTGCTGCAAGAGATTTTGAATACTTGTCCCAGTTCTTCAGGCAACGAGTTGCATTTGGACCATGTGCGGTTGTGGTGTCTTCAAAGAAACACATCATGTTGGTTGATAGCCGAAAAATGAAGTTTTGTAGTAAAATAGCGTCCACTTGGTGAAATTTTAGCAATAGGTAGTCGGATATAAGACCAGAAATTAATAAAACGAAAACAATTTCTCAATTCCTCAACGTTTCGATGAAGGTTTTAATCATTGTCAGAGCTTCCGGTTTTTTGCTGCTGCAAGGGATTTTGAAGACTTGTCCCAGTTCTTCAGGCAACAAGATGTATTTGGACCATGTGCGGTTGCGATGTCATTAAAGAAACACATGATGTTGGTTCATAGACGAAAAATGAAGTTTTGTAGAAAAATAGCGTCCACTTGGTGAAATTTTAGCAATAGGTAGTCGGATATTAGACCAAAAATTAATAAAACTAAAACAATTTCTCAATTCCTCAACGTTTCGATGAAGGTTTTAATCATTTTCAAGAGTTTCCGGTTTTTTGCTGCTGCAAGGGATTTTAAAGACTTGTCCCAGTACTTCAGGCAACGAGTTGCATTTGGACCATGTGTGGTTGTGATGTCTGCAAAGAAACCCATGATGTTGATTGATAGCCGAAAAATGAAGTTTTGTAGAAAAATTTCATTTACTTAGTGAAATTTTAGCAATAGGTAGTCGGATATTGGACCAGGAATTAATAAAACAAAAGCAATATCTCAATTCCTTAACGTTTCGATTAAGGTTTTAATCATTTTCAAAAGCTTCCGGTTTTTTGCTGCTGCAAGGGATTTTAAAGACTTGTCCCAGTTTTTCAGGCAACGAGTTGCATTTGGACCATGTGCGGTTGTGGTGTCTTCAAAGAAACACATTATGTTGGTTGATAGCCAAAAAATGAAGTTTTTTAGAAAAATAGCGTCCAATTGTTGAAATTTTAGCAATAGGTAGTCGGATATTAGACCAAGAATTAATAAAACGACAATAATTTCTCAATTCCTCAACGTTTCGATTAAGGTTTTAATCATTTTCAAGAGCTTCCGGTTTTTTGCTGCTGCAAGGGGTTTTGAAGACTTGTCTCATTTCTTCAGGCAACGAGTTGCATTTGGACTATGTGCGGTTGTGATGTCTTCAAAGAAACCCACGATGTTGGTTGATAGCCGAAAAATAAATTTTTGCAGAAAAATATCGTCCACTTAGTGAAATTTTAGCAATAGGTAGTCGGATATTGAACCAGGAATTAATAAAACAAAAACAATTTCTCAATTTCACAACGTTTCGATTAAGGTTTTAATCATTTTCAAGAGCTTCCGGTTTTTTTGCTGCTGCAAGGGATTTTGAAGACTTGTCCCAGTTCTTCAAGCAATGAGTTGCATTTGGACCATGTACGGTTGTGATGTCTTTAAAGAAACCCATGATGTTGGTTGATAGTTGAAAAATGAAGTTTTGTAGAAAAATAGCATCCACTTGGTGAAATTTTAGCAAAAGGTAATCGGATATTGGACCAGAAATTAATAAAACGAAAACAATTTCTCAATTCCTCAACGTTTTGATTAAGGTTTTAATCATTTTCAAGAGCTTTCGGTTTTGTGCTGTTGCAAGGGATTTTGAAGACTTGTCCCAGTTCTTCAGGCAACGAGTTGCATTTGGAACATTTGCGGTTGTGATGTCTTCAAAGAAACCCATGATGTTGGTTGGTAGCCGAAAAATGAAGTTTTATATAAAAATAGAGTCCACATGGTGAAATTTTAGCAATCGGTAGTCGGATATTGGACCAGGAATTAATAAAACGAAAACAATTTTTTAATTCCTCAACGTTTCGATTAAGGTTTTAATCATTTTCAAGAGCTTCCGGTTTTTTGCTGCTGCAAGGGATTTTGAAGACTTGTCCCAGTTCTTCAGGCAACGAGTTGCATTTGAACCATGTGCGGTTGTGATGTCTTCAAAGAAACCCATGATGTTGGTTGATAGCCGAAAATGAAGTTATGTAGTAAAATAGCGTCCACTTGGTGAAATTTTAGCAATAGGTAGACGGATATGGGACCAGTAATTAATAAAACGAAAACAATTTCTCAATTCCTCAACGTTTCGATTAAGGTTTTAATCATTGTCAGAGCTTCCGGTTTTTTGCTGTTGCAAGGCATTTTGAAGACTTATCCCAGTTCTTCAGGCAACGAGTTGCATTTGAACCATGTGCGGTTGTGATGTCTTCAAAGAAACCCATAATGTTGGTTGATAGCCGAGAATGAAGTTTTGTGGAAAAATAGCGTCCACTTGGTGAATTTTCAGCAATAGGTAGTCGGATATGGGACAAGGAATTAATGAAACGAAAACAATTTCTCAATTCCTCAACGTTTCGATGAAGGTTTTAATCATTATCAAGAACTTCCGGTTTTTTGCTGCTGGAAGGGATTTTGAAGACTTGTCCCAGTTCTTCAGGCAACGAGATGCATTTGGAACATGTGCGGTTGCGATATCTTCAAAGAAACACATGATGTTGGTTGATAGCCGAAAAATGATGTTTTGTAAAAAATAGCATCCACTTGGTGAAATTTTAGCAATAGGTAGTCAGATATTAGACCAAAAATTAATAAAACGAAAACAATTTCTCAATTCCTCAACGTTTCGATGAAGGTTTTAATCATTTTCAAGAGTTTCCGGTTTTTTGTTGCTGCAAGGGATTTTGAAGACTTGTCCCAGTACTTCAGGCAACGAGTTGCATTTAGACCATGTGCGGTTGTGATGTCTGCAAAGAAACCCATGATGTTGTTTGATAGCCAAAAATAGAAGTTTTGTATAAAAATTTCGTCCACTTAGTGAAATTTTAGCAATAGGTAGTCGGATATTGGACCAGGAATTAATAAAACAAAAGCAATATCTCAATTCCTCAACGTTTCGATTAAGGTTTTAATCATTTTCAAGAGCTTCCGGTTTTTTGCTGCTGCAAAGGATTTTAAAGACTTGTCCCAGTTCTTCAGGCAATAATTTGCATTTGGACCATGTGCAGTTGTGGTGTCTTCAAAGAAACACATCATGTTGGTTGATAGCCGAAAAATGAAGTTTTGTAGAAAGATAGCGTCCAATTGTTGAAATTTTAGCAATAGGTAGTCGGATATTAGACCAAGAATTAATAAAACGAAAACAATTTCTCAATTCCTCAACGTTTCGATTAAGGTTTTAATCATTTTTAAGACCTTCTGGATTTTTGATGCTACAAGGGCTGTTAAAGACTTTTCGCAGTTCTTCAGGCAACGAATTGCATTTGGACCATGTGTGGTTGTGATGTCTTCAAAGAAACCCATGATGTAGGTTGATAGCCGAAAAATAAAGTTTTGTAGAAAAATAGCGTCCACTTGGCGAAATTTTAGCAATAGGTAGTCGAATATTGGATTAGGAATTAATAAAACAAAAGCAATATCTCATTTCCTCAACGTTTCGATTAAGGTTTTAATCAATTTCAAAAGCTTCCGGTTTTTTGCTGCTGCAAGGGATTTTAAAGACTTGTCCCAGTTTTTCAGGCAACGAGTTGCATTTGGACCATGTGCAGTTGTGGTGTCTTCAAAGAAACACATCATGTTGGTTGATAGCCGAAAAATGAAGTTTTGTAGAAAGATAGCGTCCAATTGTTGAAATTTTAGCAATAGGCAGTCGGATATTAGACCAAGAATTAATAAAACGAAAACAATTTCTCAATTCCTCAATGTTTCGATTAAGGTTTTAATCATTTTCAAGAGCTTCCGGTTTTTTGCTGCTGCACGGGATTTTGAAGACTTGTCTCATTTCTTCAGGCAACGAGTTCCATTTGGACTATGTGCGGTTGTGATGTCTTCAAAGAAACCCATGATGTTGGTTGATAGCCGAAAAATAAATTTTTGCGGAAAAATATCGTCCACTTAGTGAAATTTTAGAAATAGGTAGTCGGATATTGAACCAGGAATTAATAAAACAAAAACAATTTCTCAATTTCACAACGTTTCGATTAAGGTTTTAATCATTTTCAAGAGCTTTTGGTTTTGTGCTGCTGCAAGGGATTTTAAAGACTTGTCCCAGTTCTTCAGGCAACGAGTTGCATTTGGAACATTTGCGGTTGTGATGTCTTCAAAGAAACCCATGATGTTGGTTGGTAGCCGAAAAATGAAGTTTTGTATAAAAATAGAGTCCACATGGTGAAATTTTAGCAATCGGTAGTCGGATATTGGACCAGGAATTAATAAAACGAAAACAATTTTTTAATTCCTCAACGTTTCGATTAAGGTTTTAATCATTTTCAAGAGCTTCCGGTTTTTTGCTGCTGCAAGGGATTTTGAAGACTTGTCCCAGTTCTTCAGGCAAAGAGTTGCATTTGGAACATTTGCGGTTGTGATGTCTTCAAAGAAACCCATGATGTTGGTTGATAGCCGAAAATGAAGTTTTGTAGTAAAATAGCGTCCACTTGGTGAAATTTTAGCAATAGGTAGCCGGATATGGGACCAGGAATTAATAAAACGAAAACAATTTCTCAATTCCCCAACGTTTCGATTAAGGTTTTAATCATTGTCAGAGCTTCCGATTTTTTGCTGCTGCAAGGGATTTTGAAGACTTGTCCCAGTTCTTCAGGCAACGAGTTTCATTTGAACCATGTGCGGTTGTGATGTCTTTAAAGAAACCCATGATGTTAGTTGATAGCCGAGAATGAAGTTTTGTAGAAAAATAGCGTCCACTTGGTGAATTTTTAGCAAAAGGTAGTCGGATATGGGACCAGGAATTAATAAAACAAAAACAATTTCTCAATTCCTCAACGTTTTGATGAAGGTTTTAATAATTATCAAGAACTTCCGGTTTTTTGCTGCTGCAAGGGATTTTGAAGACTTGTCCCAGTTCTTCAGGCAACGAGTTGCATTTGGACCATGTGCGGTTGTGGTGTCTTCAAAGAAACACATCATCTTGGTTGATAGCCGAAAAATGAAGTTTTGTAGAAAAATAGCGTCCAATTGGTGAAATTTTAGCAATAGGTAGCCGGATATTAGACCAAAAATTAATAAAACGAAAACAATTTCTCAATTCCTCAACGTTTCGATTAAGGTTTTAATCATTTTCAAGAGCTTCCGGATTTATGCTGCCGCAAGGGATTTTGAAGACTTGTCCCAGTTCTTTAGGCAACGAGTTGCATTTGGACCATGTGCGGTTGTGATGTCTTCAAAGAAACCCATGATGTTGGTTGATAGCCGAAAAATAAAATTTGTAGAAAAATATCGTCCACTTAAAGGAATTTTAGCAATAGGTAGTCGGATATTGGACCAGGAATTAATATAACAAAAGCAATTTCTCAATTCCTCATCGTTTCGATTAAGGTTTTAATCATTTTCAAGAGCTTCCGGTTTTTGCTGCTGCAAGGGATTTTGAAGATTTGTCCCAGTTCTTCAGGCAACGAATTGCATTTGGACCATGTGCGGTTGTGATGTATTCAAAGAAACACATGATGTTGGTTGATAGCCGAAAAATGAAGTTTTGTAGAAAAATAGAGTCCACTTGGTGAAATTTTAGCAATAGCTAGTCGGATATTGGACCAGGAATTAATAAAACAAAAGCAATTTTTCAATTCCTCACCGTTTCGATTAAGGTTTTAATTATTTTCAAGACCTTCTGGATTTTTGATGCTGCAAGGGCTGTTGAAGACTTGTCCCAGTTCTTCAGGCAACGAATTGCATTTGGACCATGTGCGGTTGTGATGTCTTCAAAGAAACTTATGATGTAGGTTGATAGCCGAAAAATAAAGTTTTGTAGAAAAATAGCGTCCACTTGGCGAAATTTTAGCAATAGGTAGTCGGATATTGGACCAGGAATTAATAAAACGAAAACAATTTCTCAATTCTAACATTTCGATTATGGTTTTAATCATTTTCAAGAGCATCCGGTTTTTTGCTGCTGCAAGGGATTTTGAAGACTTGTGTTAGTTCTTCAGGCAACGAGTTGCATTTGAACGATGTGCGGTTGTGATGTCTTCAAAGAAACCCATGATGTTGGTTGATAGCCGAAAATGAAGTTTTGTAGAGAAATAGCGTCCACATGGTGAAATTTTAGCAATAGGTAGTCGGATATTGGACCAGGAATTAATAAAACGAAAACAATTTCTCAATTCCTCAACGTTTCGATTAAGGTTTTAATCATTTTCAAGAGCTTCCGGTTTTTTGTTGCTGCAAGGGATTTTGAAAACTTGTCCCAGTTTTTCAAGCAACGAGTTGCATATGAACCATGTGCGGTTGTGATGTCTTAAAAGAAACCCATGATGTTGGTTGATAGCCGAAAAATTAAGTTTTGTAGAAAAATAGCGGCCACTTGGTAAAATTTTAGCAATAGGTAGTCGATATTGGACCAGGAATTAATAAAACGAAAACAATTTCTCAATTCCTCAACGTTTCGATTAAGGTTTTAATCATTTTCAAGAGCATCCGGTTTTTTGCTGCTGCAGGGGATTTTGAAGACTTGTCCCTGTTCATCAGGCAACGAGTTGCATTTGGACCATGTGCGGTTGTGATGTCTTTAAAGAAACCCATGATGTTGGATGATAGCCGAAAATTAAGTTTTGTAGAAAAATAGCGTCCACTTGGTGAAATTTTAGCAATAGGTAGTCAGATATTGGACCAGGAATTAATAAAACGAAAACTATTTCCCATTTCCTCAACGTATCGATTAAGGTTTTAATAATTTTCAATAGCTTCCGGTTTTTTGCTGCTGCAAGGGATTTTGAAGACTTGTCCCAGTTCTTCAGGCAACGAGTTGCATTTGGACCATGTGCGTTTGTGATGTCTTCAACGAAACCCATGATGTTATTTGATAGCCGAAAAATGAAGTTTTGTAGAAAAATAGAGACCACTTGGTAAAATTTTAGCAATAGGTAGTCGGATATTGGACCAGGAATTAATAAAACGAAATCAAATTCTCAATTCCTCAACCTTTCGATTAAGGTTATAATCATTTTCAAAAGCTTTCGGTTTTATGCTGTTGCAAGGAATTTTGAAGACTTGTCCCAGTTCTTCAGGCAACGAGTTGCATTTGGACCATGTGCGGTTGTGATGTCTTCAAAGAAACCCATGATGTTGGCAGATAGCCAAAAAATGAAGTTTTGTAGAAAAATAGCGTCCACTTGGTAAAACTTTAGCAATAGGTAGTCGGATATTGGACCAGGAATTAATAAAACGAAAACAATTTCTCAATTACTCAACGTTTCGGTTAAGGTTTCAATCATTTTCAAGAGCTTTCGGTTTTTTGGTGATGCAAGGGATTTTGAAGACTTGTCCAAGTTCTTCAGGCAACGAGTTTTATTTGGACCATGTGCGGTTGTGATGTCTTCAAAGAAACCCATGGTGTTGGTTGATAGCCGAAAAATGAAGTTTTGTAGAAAAAAAGAGTCTACGTGGTGAAATTTAACAATAGGTAGTCGGATATTGGACCAGAATTAAATAAAACGAAAACAATTTCTCAATTCCTCAACGTTTCGATTAAGGCTTTAACCATTTTCAAGAGCTTCCAGTTTTTTGCTGCTGCATGGGATTTTGAAGACTTGTCCCAGTTCTTCAGGCAACGAGTTGCATTTGAACTATGTGCGGTTGTGATGTCTTCAAAGAAACCCATGATGTTGGTTGATAGCCAAAAAATGAAGTTTTGTAGAAAAATTGCGCCCACTTGGTGAAATTTTAGCAATAGGTTGTCGGATATGGGACCAGGAATTAATAAAAAAAACAATTTCTCAATTCCTCAACGTTTCGGTTTAGGTTTTATTCATTTTTAAGAGCTTTCGGTTTTTTGCTGCTGCAATGGATTTTTAAAACTTGTCCCTGTTTTTCAGGCAACGAGTTGCATTTGGACCATTTGCGGTTGTGATGTCTTCAAAGAAACCCATGATGTTGGTTGGTAGCCGAAAAATGAAGTTTTGTAGATAAATAGTGTCTACTTGGTGAAATTTTAGCAATAGGTAGTCGGATATTGGACTAGGAATTAATAAAACGAAAACAATTTTTTAATTCCTCAACGTTTTGATTAAGGTTTTAATCATTTTCAAGAGCTTCCGGTTTTTTCTGCTGCAAGGGATTTTGAAGACTTGTCCCAGTTCTTCAGGCAACGAGTTGCATTTGAACTATGTGCGGTTGTGATGTCTTCAAAGAAACCCATGATGTTGGTTGATAGCCGAAAATGAAGTTTTGTAGAAAAATAGCGTCCACTTGGTGAAATTTTAGCAATAGGTAGTCGGATATTGGACCAGGAATAAATAAAACGAAAACATTTTCTCAATTCCTCAACATTTCGATTAAGGTTTTAATCATTTTCAAGAGCTTTCGGTTTTTTGCTGCTGCAAGGGATTTTGAAAACTTGTCCCATTTCTTCAGGCCACGAGTTGCATTTGGACAATATGCGATTGTGATGTCTTCAAAGAAACCCATGATGTTGGTTGATAGCCGAAAAATAAAGTTTTTCAAAAAAATATCGTCTACTCAGTGAAATTTTAGCAATAGGTAGTCGGAAAATGGACCAGGAATTAATAAAACAAAAGCAATTTCTCAATTCCTCAACGTTTCGAATAAGGTTTTAATCATTTTCAAGAGCTTCCGGTTTTTTGCTGCTGCAAGGGATTTTGAAGACTTGTCCCAGTTCTTCAGGCAACGAATTGCATTTGGACCATGTGCGGTTGTGATGTCTTCAAAGAAGCACATCATGTTGGTTGATAGCCAAAAAAAGAAGTTTTGTAGAAAAATAGCGTCCACTTGGTAAAATTTTAGCAATAGGTGGTCGGATATTAGACCAAGAATTAATAAAACGAAAACAATTTCTCAATTTCTCAACGTTTCGATTAAGGTTTTAATCATTTTCAAGAGCTACCGGTTTTTTGCTGCTGCAAGGGATTTTGAAGACTTGTCCCAGTTCTTCAGGCAACGAGTTGCATTTTGACCATGTGCGGTTGCGATGTCTTCAAAGAAACCCATGATGGTTGATAGCCGAAAAATAAAGTTTTGTAGAAAAATATTGTCCATTTTGTGAAATTTTAGCAATAGGTAGTCGGATATTGGACCAGGAATTAATAAAACAAAAGCAATTTCTCAATTCGTCAACGTTTCGATTAAGGTTTTAATCATTTTCAAGAGCTTCCGGTGTTTTGCTGCTGCAAGGGATTTTGAAGACTTGTCCCAGTTCTTCAGGCAACGAATTGCATTTGGACCATGTGCGGTTGTGATGTCTTCAAAGAAACACATGATGTTGGTTGATAGCCGAAAAATGAAGTTTTGTAGAAACATAGAGTCCACTTGATGAAATTTTAGAATAGGTAGTCGGATACTGGACCAGGAATTAATAAAACAAATGCAATTTCTAAATTCCTCAACGTTTCGATTAAGGTTTTAATCATTTTTAAGAGCTTCCGGTTTTTTTCTGCTGCAAGGGATTTTGAAGACTTGTCAGAGTTCTTCAGGCAACGAGTTGCATTTGGACCATGTGCGGTTGTGATGTCTTCAAAGAAACCCATGATGCTGGTTGATAGCCGAAAAAAGTTTTGTAGAAAAATAGTGTCCACTTGGTGAAATTTTAGCAATAAGTAGTCGGACATTGGACCAGAAATTAATAAAACGAAAACAATTTCTCGATTCCTCAACGCTTCGATTAAGGTTTTAATCATTTTCAAGAGCTTCCAGAATTTTGCTGCTGCAAGGGCATTTGAAGACTTGTCCCAGTTCTTCAGGCAACGAATTGCATTTGGACCATGTGCGGTTGTGATGTCTTCAAAAAAACCCATGATGTCGGTTGATAGCCAAAAAAATTAAATTTTGTAGAAAAATAGCGTCCATGTATTGAAATTTTAGCAATAGGTAGTCGGATATTGGACTGGGTATTAATAAAACGAAAATGATTTCTCAATTCTTAAACGTTTTGATTAAGGTTTTAATCATTTTCAAGAGCTTTCGGTTTTTTTCTGCTGCAAGGGATTTTAAAGACGTGTCCCAGTTCTTCAGGGAACGAGTTGCATTTGGACCATATACGGTTGTGATGTCTTCAAAGAAACCCATGATGTTGGTTGATAGCCGAAAAAAGTTTTGTAGAAAAATAGTGTCCACTTGGTAAAATTTTAGCAATAAGTAGTCGGACATTGGACCAGAAATTAATAAAACGAAAACAATTTCTCGATTCCTCAACGCTTCGATTAAGGTTTTAATCATTTTCAAGAGCTTCCAGAATTTTGCTGCTGCAAGGGCATTTGAAGACTTGTCCCAGTTCTTCAGGCAACGAATTGCATTTGGACCATGTGCGGTTGTGATGTCTTCAAAAAAACCCATGATGTCGGTTGATAGCCAAAAAAATTAAATTTTGTAGAAAAATAGCGTCCACTTGGTGAAATTTTAGCAATAGGTAGTCGGATATTGGACCAGAAGCTAATAAAACGAAAACAAATTTTAAATTCCTCAACGCTTCGATTAAGGTTTTAATCATTTTCAAGAGCTTCCGGTTGTTGCTGCTGCACGGGATTCTGAAGACTTGTCCCAGTTCTTCAGGCAACGAGTTGAATTTGAACTATGTGCGGTTGTGATGTCTTCAAAGTAACCCATTATGTTGGTTGATAGCCGAAAAATGAAGTTTTGTAGAAAAATAGTGTCCACTTGGTGAAATTTTAGCAATAAGTAGTCGGATATTGGACCAGAAATTAATAAAACGAAAACAATTTCTCGATTCCTCAACGTTTCGATTAAGGTTTTAATCATTTTCAAGAGCTTCCAGATTTTTGCTGCTGCAAGGGCTTTTGAAGACTTGTCCCAGTTCTTCAGGCAACGAATTGCATTTGGACCATGTGCGGTTGTGATGTCTTCAAAGAAACCCATGATGGTTGACAGACGAAAAATAAAGTTTTGTAGAAAAATATCGTCCATTTTGTGAAATTTTAGCAATAGGTAGTCGGATATTGGACCAGGAAGTAATAAAACAAAAGCAATTTCTCAATTCGTCAACGTTTTGATTAAGGTTTAAATCATTTTCAAGAGCTTCCGGTTTTTTGCTGCTGCAAGGGATTTTGAAGACTTGTCCCAGTTCTTCAGGCAACGAATTGCATTTGGACCATGTGCGGTTGTGATGTCTTCAAAGAAACACATGATGTTGGTTGATAGCCGAAAAATAAAGTTTTGTAGAATCATAGAGTCCACTTGGTGAAATTTTAGAATAGGTAGTCGGATACTGGACCAGGAATTAATAAAACAAAAGCAATTTCTAAATTCCTCAACGTTTCGATTAAGGTTTTAATCATTTTCAAGAGCTTACGGTTTTTTCTGCTGCAAGGGATTTTGAAGACTTGTCAGAGTTCTTCAGGCAACGAGTTGCATTTGGACCATGTGCGGTTGTGATGTCTTCAAAGAAACCCATGATGCTGGTTGATAGCCGAAAAATTAAGTTTTGTAGAAAAATAGCGTCCATGTATTGAAATTTTAGCAATAGGTAGTCGGATATTGGACTAGGTATTAATAAAACAAAAATGATTTCTCAATTCTTAAACGTTTCGATTAAGGTTTTAATCATTTTCAAGAGCTTTCGGTTTTTTGCTGCTGCAAGGGATTTTAAAGACGTGTCCCAGTTCTTCAGGCAACGAGTTGCATTTGGACCATGTGCGGTTGTGATGTCTTCAACGAAACCCTTGATGTTGGTTGATAGCTAAAAAATGAAGTTTTGTAAAATAATAGCGTCCACTTGGTGAAATTTTAGCAATAGGTAGTCGGATATTGGACCAGGAATTAATAAAACGAAAACAATTTCTCAATTCCTTAACGTTTCGATTTAAGTTTTAATCATTTTCAAGAGCATCCAGTTTTTTGCTGCTGCAAGTGATTTTGAAGACTTGTCCCAGTTCTTCAGGCAACGAGTTGCATTTGGACCATGTGCGGTTGTGATATCTTCAAAGAAACCCATGATGTTGGTTGATAGCCGAAAAATGAAGTTTTGTAGAAAAATAGAGTCCACTTGGTGAAATTTTAGCAATAGGTAGTCGGATATGGGACGAGTAATTAATAAAACGAAAACAATTTCTCAATTCCTTAACGTTTCGATTTAGGTTTTAATCATTTTCAAGAGTTTCCGGTTTTTTGCTGCTACAAGGGATTTTGAATACTTGTCCCAGTTCTTCAAGCAACGAGTTGCTTTTGGACCATGTTCGGTTGTGATGTCTTCAAAGAAACACATTATGTTGGTTGATAGCTGAAAAATGAAGATTTGTAGAAAAATAGCGTCAACTTGGTGAAATTTTAGCAATAGGTAGTCGGATGTTGGGCCTGGAAATAATAAAACGAAAACAATTTCTCAATTCCTTAACGTTTCGATTAAGGTTTTAATCATTTTCAAGAGCTACCGGTTTTTTGCTGCTGCAAGGGATTTTGAAAACTTGTCCCAGTTCTTCAGGCAACGAGTTGCATTTGGACCATGTGTGGTTGTGATGTCTTCAAAGAAACCCATGATGTTGGTTGATAGCCGAAAAATAAAGTTTTGTAGAAAAATAGTGTCCACTTGGTGAAATTTTAGCAATAAGTAGTCGGATATTGGACCAGAAAATAATAAAACGAAAACAATTTCTCGGTTCCTCAACGTTTCGATTAAGGTTTTATTCATTTTCAAGAGCTTCCAGATTTTTGCTGCTGCAAGGGCTTTTGAAGACTTGTCTCAGTTCTTCAGGCAATGAATTGCATTTGGACCATGTGCGGTTGTGATGTCTTCAAAAAAACCCATGATGTCAATTGATAGCCAAAAAAATTAAATTTTGTAGAAAGATAGCGTCCACTTGGTAAAATTTTAGCAATAGGTAGTCGGATATTAGACCAGAAGCTAATAAAACGAAAACAAATTTTAAATTCCTCAACGCTTCGATTAAAGTTTTAATCATTTTCAAGAGGTTCCGGTTTTTTGCTGCTGCAAGGGATTTTGAAGACTTGTCCCAGTTCTTCAGGCAACGAGTTGCATTTAAACTATGTGCGGTTGTGATGTCTTCAAAGAAACCCATGATGTTGGTTGATAGCCGAAAAATGAAGTTTTGTAGAAAAATAGCGTACACTTGGTGAAATTTTAAGAATAGGTAGTCGGATATTGGACCAGGAATTAATAAAACGAAAACAATTTCACAATTCCTCAACGTTTCGATTAAGGTTTTAATCATTTTCAAGAGCTTCCGGGTTTTTGCTGCTGCAAGGGATTTTAAAGACTTGTCCCAGTTCTTCAGGCAAAGAGTTGCATTTGGACCATGTGCGGTTGTGATGTCTTCAAAGATATTCACGATGTTGGTTGATAGCCAAAAAATGACGTTTTGTAGAAAAATAGCATCCACTTGGTGAAATTTTAGCAATAGGTAGTCGGATTTTGGACCAGGAATTAATAAAACGAAAACAATTTCTCAATTCCTCAACGTTTCGGTAAAGGTTTTAATCATTTTCAAGAGCTTCCAGTTTTTTGCTGCTGCAAGGGATTTTGAAGACTTGTCCCAGTTCTTCAGGCAACGAGTAGCATTTAGACCATGTGCGGTTGTGATGTCTTCAAAGAAACCCATGATGCTGGTTCATCGCCGAAAAATGAGGTTTTGTAGAAAAATAGAGTCCACTTGGTAAAATTTTAGCAATAGGTAGTCGGATATTGGACCAGGAATAAATAAAACGAAAACATTTTCTCAATTCCTCAACGTTTCGATTAAGGTTTTAATCATTTTCAAGAGCTTCCGGTTTTTTGCTGCTGCAAGGGATTTTGAAGACTTGTCCCATTTCTTCAGGCAACGAGTTGCATCTGGACCATGTGCGGTTGTGATGTCTTCAAAGAAACCCATGATGTTGGTTGATAGCCGAAAAATAAAGTTTTTCAGAAAAATATCGTCCACTCAGTGAAATTTTAGCAATAGGTAGTCGGATATTGGACCAGGAATTAATAAAACAAAAGCAATTTCTCAATTCCTCAACGTTTTGATTAAGGTTTTAATCATTTTCAAGAGCTTCCAGTTTTTTGCTGCTGCAAAGGATTTTGAAGACTTGTCCCAGTTTTTCAGGCAACGAGTTGCATTTGAACCATGTGCGGTTGTGATGTCTTGAAAGAAACCCATGATGTTGGTTGATAGCCAAAAAATGAAATTTTGTAGAAAAATAGCGTCCACTTGGTGAAATTTTAGCAATAGGTAGTCGGATATGGGACCAGGAATTAATAAAACAAAAACAATCTCTCAATTCCTCAACGTTTCGATTAAGGTTTTAATCATTTTCAAGAGCTTCCGGTTTTTTTCTGCTGCAAGGGATTTCGAAGACTTGTCCCAGTTCTTCAGGCAACGAGTTGCTTTTGGACCATGTGCGGTTGTGATGTCTTCAAAGAAACACATGATGTTGGTTGATAGACAAAAAATGAAGTTTTGTAGAAAAATAGCGTCCACTTGGTGAAATTTTAGCAAAAGGTAGTCGGATATTGGGCCTGGAAATAATAAAACGAAAACAATTTCTCAATTCCTCAACGTTTCGATTAAGGTTTTAATCATTTTCAAGAGCTACCGGTTTTTTGCTGCTGCAAGGGATTTTGAAGACTTGTCCCAGTTCTTCAGGCAACAAGTTGCATTTGGACCATGCGCGGTTGTGATGTCTTCAAAGAAACCCATGATGTTGGTTGATAGCCGAAAAATGAAATTTTGTAAAAAAATAGCGTCCACTTGGTGAAATTTTAGCAATAGGTAGTCGGATGTGGGATCAGGAATTAATAAATCGAAAACAATTCCTCAACGTTTCGATTAAGGTTTTAATCATTTTAAAGAGCTTCCGGTTTTTTGCTGCTGCAAGGGATTTTGAAGACTTGTCAGAGTTCTTTAGGGAACGAGTTGCATTTGGACCATGTGCGGTTGTGATGTCTTCAAAGAAACCCATGATGTTGGTTAATAGCCGAAAAATTAAGTTTTGTAGAAAAATAGCGTCCATGTGGTGAAATTTTTGCAATATGTAGATAGATATGGGACCAGGGATTAATAAAACAAAAACAATTTCTCAATTCCTTAACGCTTCAATTAAGGTTTTAATCATTTTCAAAAGCCTCCGATTTTTGCTGCTGCAAGGGATTTTGAAGACTTGTCCCAGTTCTTCAGGCAACGAGTTGCATTTTAACGATGTGTGGTTGTAATGTCTTCAAAGAAACCCATGATGTTGGTTGATAGCCGAAAATGAAGTTATGTAGAAAAATAGTGTCCACATGGTGAAATTTTAGCAATAGGTAGTCGGATATGAGACCAGGAATTAAGAAAACGAAAATGATTTCTCAATTCTTTAACGTTTCGATTTAGGTTTTAATCATTTTCAAGAGCTTACAGTTTTTTGCTGCTGCAAGGGATTTTGAAGACTTGTCCCAGTTCTTCAGGCAACGAGTTGCATTTGGACCATGTGCGGTTGTGATATCTTCAAAGAAACCCATGATGTTGGTTGATAGCCGAAAAATGAAGTTATGTAGAAAAATAGAGTCCACTTGGTGAAATTTTAGCAATAGGTAGTCGGATATGGGACCAGGAATTAAAAAAACGAAAACAATTTCTCAAATCCTCAACGTTTCGATTAAGGTTTTAATCATTTTCAAGAGTTTCCGGTTTTTTGCTGCTACAAGGGATTTTGAAGACTTGTCCCAGTTCTTCAGGCAACGAGTTGCTTTTGGACCATGTGCGGTTGTGATGTCTTCAAAGAAACACATGATGTTGGTTGATAGCGGAAAAATGAAGTTTTGTAGAAAAATAGCGTCCACTTGTTGAAATTTTAGAAATAGGTAGTCGGATGTTGGGCCTGGAAATAATAAAACGAAAACAATTTCTCAATTCCTCAACGTTTCGATTAAGGTTTTAATCATTTTCAAAAGCCTCCGATTTTTGCTGCTGCAAGGGATTTTGAAGACTTGTCCCAGTTCTTCAGGCAACGAGTTGCATTTTAACGATGTGTGGTTGTAATGTCTTCAAAGAAACCCATGATGTTGGTTGATAGCCGAAAATGAAGTTATGTAGAAAAATAGTGTCCACATGGTGAAATTTTAGCAATAGGTAGTCGGATATGGGACCAGGAATTAAGAAAACGAAAATGATTTCTCAATTCTTTAACGTTTCGATTAAGGTTTTAATCATTTTCAAGAGCTTTCAGTTTTTTGCTGCAGCAAGGGATTTTAAAGACGTGTCCCAGTTCTTCAGGCAACGAGTTGCATTTGGACCATGTGCGGTTGTGATGTCTTCAAAGAAACCCTTGATGTTGGTTGATAGCCAAAAAATGAAGTTTTGTAGAAAATAGCGTCCACTTGGTGAAATTTTAGCAATAGGTAGTCGGATATTGGACCAGGAATTAATAAAACGATAACAATTTCTTATTTCCTTAACGTTTCGATTTAGGTTTTAATCATTTTCAAGAGCTTACAGTTTTTTGCTGCTGCAAGGGATTTTGAAGACTTGTCCCAGTTCTTCAGGCAACGAGTTGCTTTTGGACCATGTGCGGTTGTGATGTCTTCAAAGAAACACATGATGTTGGTTGATAGCCGAAAAATGAAGTTTTGTATAAAAATAGCATCCACTTGGTGAAATTTTAGCAATATGTAGTCGGATATTGGACCAGGAATTAATAAAACGAAAACAATTTCTCAATTCCTCAACGTTTTGATTAAGGTTTTAATCATTTTCAAGAGCTACCGGTTTTTTGCTGCTGCAAGGGATTTTGAAGACTTGTTCCAGTTCTTCAGGCAACGAGTTGCATTTGGACCATGTGTGGTTGTGATGTCTTCAAAGAAACCCATGATGTTGGTTGATAACCGAAAAATGAAGTTTTGTAGAAAAATAGTGTCCACTTGGTGAAATTTTAGCAATAGGTAGTCGGATATTGGACCAGAAATTAATAAAACGAAAACAAATTCTCAATTCCTCAACGCTTCGATTAAGGTTTTAATCATTTTCAAGAGCTTCCGGTTTTTTGCTGGTGCAAGGGCTTTTGAAGACTTGTCCCAGTTCTTCAGGCAACGAGTTGCATTTGAACTATGTGCGGTTGTGATGTCTTCAAAGAAACCCATGATGTTGGTTGATAGCCGAAAAATGAAGTTTTGTATAAAAATAGCATCCACTTGGTGAAATTTTAGCAATATGTAGTCGGATATTGGACCAGGAATTAATAAAACGAAAACAATTTCTCAATTCCTCAACGTTTCGATTAAGGTTTTAATCATTTTCAAGAGCTTCCGGTTTTTTGCTGCTGCAAGGGATTTTGAAGACTTGTCCCAGTTCTTCAGGCAACGAGTTGCATTTGAACTATGTGCGGTTGTGATGTCTTCAAAGAAATCCACGATGTTGGTTGATAGCCGAAAAATGAAGTTTTGTATAAAAATAGCATCCACTTGGTGAAATTTTAGCAATATGTAGTCGGATATTGGACCAGGAATTAATAAAACGAAAACAATTTCTCAATTCCTCAACGTTTCGATTAAGGTTTTAATCATTTTCAAGAGCTTCCGGTTTTTTGCTGCTGCAAGGGATTTTGAAGACTTGTCCCAGTTCTTCAGGCAACGAGTTGCATTTGAACTATGTGCGGTTGTGATGTCTTCAAAGAAATCCACGATGTTGGTTGATAGCCGAAAAATGACGTTTTGTAAAAAAATAGCATCCACTTGGTGAAATTTTAGCAATAGGTAGTCGGATATTGGACCAGGAATTAATAAAAAGAAAACAATTTCTCAATTCCTCAACGTTTCGATTAAGGTTTTAATAATTTTCAAGAGCTTCCGGTTTTTTGCTGCTGCAAGGGATTTTGAAGACTTGTCCCAATTCTTCAGGCAACGAGTTCCATTTAAACCATGTAAGGTTGTGATGTCTTCAAAGAAACCCATGATGTTGGTTGATAGCCGAAAAATTAAGTTTTGTAGAAAAATTGCGTCCATTTGGTGAAATATTAGCAATGGGTAGAAGGATATGGAACCAGGAATTAATAAAACGAAAACAATTTCTCAGTTCCGCAACGTTTCAATTAAGGTTTTAATCAATTTTAAGATCTTCCAGTTTGTTGCTGCTGCAAGGGATTTTGTAGACTTGTCCCAGTTCTTCAGGCAACGAGTTGCATTTGGACCATGTGCGGTTGTGATGTCTTCAAAGAAACCCATGATGTTAATTGATAGCCAAAAATTAAGTTTGGTAGAAAAATAGCGGCCACTTGGTGAAATTTTAGCAATAGGTAGTCGGATATTAAACCAGGAATTAATAACACGAAACTAATATATGAATTTCTCAACGTTTCGATCAAGATTCTAATCATTTTTAAGAGCTTCCAGTTTTTTGCTGCTGCAAGGGATTTTGAAGGCTTGTCCCAGTTCTTCAGGCAACGAGTTGAATTTGAAACATGTGCGGTTGTGATGTCTTCAAAGAAACCCAAGATGTTGGTTGATAGTCGAAAAATGAAGTTTTGTAAAAAAATAGCGTCCACTTGGTAAAATTTTAGCAATAGGTAGTCGGATATTGGACCAGGAATTAATAAAACGAAAACAATTTCTCAATTCCTCAACGTTTCGGTTAAGGTTTTAATCATTTTCAAAAGCTTTCGGTTTTTTGGTGCTGCAAGGGATTTTGAAGACTTGTCCCAGTTCTTCAGGCAACGAGTTGCATTTGGACCGTGTGCGGTTGTGATGTCTTCAAAGAAACCCATGATGTTGGTTGATAGCCGAAAAATTAAGTTTTGTAGAAAAATTGCGTCCATTTGGTGAAATATTAGCATTAGGTAGAAGGATATGGGACCAGGAATTAATAAAACGAAAACAATATCTTAATTCCTTCACGTTTCAATTAAGGTTTTAATCAATTTCAAGATCTTCCGGTTTTTTTGCTGCTGCAAGGAATTTTAAAGACTTGTCCCAGTTCTTCAGGCAACGAGTTGCATTTGGACCATGTGCAGTTGTGATGTCTTCAAAGAAACCCATGATGTTAATTGATAGCCGAAAAATTAAGTTTTATAAAAAAATAGCGTCCACTTGGTGAAATTTTAGCAATAGGTAGTCGGATATTGGACCAGGAATAAATAACACGAAAACAATTTCTCAACGTTTCGATTAAGATTTTAATCATTTTCAAGAGCTTCCAGTTTTTTGCTGCTGCAAAGGATTTTGAAGACTTGTCCCAGTTCTTCAGGCAACGAGTTGCATTTGAACCATGTGCGGTTGTGATGTCTTCAAAGAAACCCATGATGTTGGTTGATAGCCGAAAAATGAAGTTTTGTAGAAAAATAGCGACCACTTGGTGAAATTTTAGCAATAGGTACTCGGATATTGGACAAGGAATTAATAAAACGAAAACAATTTCTCAATTCCTCAACGTTTCAGTTAAGGTTTTAATCATTTTCAAGAGCTTTCGGTTTTTTGCTGCTGCAACGTATTTTGAAGCCTTGTACCAGTTTTTTAGGCAACGAGTTGCATTTGAAACATTTGCGGTTGTGATGTCTTCAAAGAAACCCATGATGTTCGTTGATAGCCGAAAAATGAAGTTTTGTAGAAAAATAGCGTCTACTTGGTGAAATTTTAGCAATAGGTAGTCGGATATTGGACAAGGAATCAATAAAACGAAAACAATATCTCAATTCCTCAACGTTTCGGTTAAGGTTTTAATCATTTTCAAGAGCTTTCGGTTTTTTGGTGCTGCAAGGGATTTTAAAGACTTGTCCCAGTTCTTCAGGCAACGAGTTTTATTTGGACAATGCGCGGTTGTGATGTCTTCAAAGAAACCCATGATGTTGGTTGATAGCCGAAAAATGAAGTTTTGTAGAAAAATAGAGTCAACTTGGTGAAATTTTAGCAATAGGTAGTCGGATATTGGACCAGGATTTAATAAAACGAAAACAATTTCTCAATTTCTCAACGTTTCGATTAAGGTTTTAATCATTTTCAAGAGCTTCCGGTTTTTTGTTGCTGCAAGGGATTTTGAAAACTTGTCCCAGTTTTTCAAGCAACGAGTTGCATATGAACCATGTGCGGTTGTGATGTCTTAAAAGAAACCCATGATGTTGGTTGATAGCCGAAAAATTAAGTTTTGTAGAAAAATAGCGGCCACTTGGTGAAATTTTAGCAATAGGTAGTCGGATATTGGACCAGGATTTAATAAAACGAAATCAATTTCTCAATTCCTCAACGTATCGATTAAGGTTTTAATCATTTTCAAGAGCTTCCAGTTTTTTGCTGCTGCAAGGGATTTTGAAGACTTGTCCCAGTTCTTCAGGCAACGAGTTGCATTTGAACCATGTGCGGTTGTGATGTCTGCAAAGAAACCCATGATGTTGGTTGATAGCTAAAAAATGAAGTTTTGTAGAAAAATAGCGTCCACTTGGTGAAATTTTAGCAATAGGTAGTCGGATATGGGACCAGGAATTAATAACACAAAAAAAATACCTCAACGTTTCGGTTTAAGTTTTAATCATTTTCAAGATCTTCCAGATTTTTGCTACTGCAAGGGATTTTGAAGACTTGTCCCAGTTCTTTAGGCAAGGAATTGCATTTGGAACATGTGCGGTTGTAATGTTTTCAAAGAAACCCATGATGTTGGTTGATAGCCGAAACATGAAGTTTTGTAGAAAAATGGCGTCCACTTAGTAAAATTTTTGCAATAGGTAGTCAAATATTGGACCAGAAATTAATAAAACGAAAACGATTTCTCAATTCCTCAACGTTTCGATTAAGGTTTTAATCATTTTCAAGAGCTTCCGGTTTTTTGCTGCTGCAAGGGATTTTGAAGACTTGTCCCAGTTCTTCAGGCAACGAGTTGCATTTAGACCATGTGCGGTTGTGATGTCTTCAAAGAAACCCATGATGTTGGTTGATAGCCGAAAAATTAAGTTTTGTAGAAAAATTGCGTACATTTGGTGAAATATTAGCATTAGGTAGAAGGATATGGGACCAGGAATTAATAAAACGAAAACAATTTCTCAATTTCTCGTTTCAATTAAGGTTTTAATCAATTTCAAGATCTTCCGGTTTTTTGCTGCTGCAAGGGATTTTAAAGACTTGTCCCAGTTCTCCAGGCAACGAGTTGCATTTAGACCATGTGCGGTTGTGATGTCTTCAAAGAAAAATAGCGTCCACTTGGTGAAATTTTAGCAATAGGTGGTCGAATATTGGACCAGAAATTAATAAAACGAAAACAATTTCTCAATTCCTCAACGTTTCGATTAAGGTTTTAATCATTTTCAAAAGCATCCGGATTTTTGCTGCTGCAAGGGCTTTTGAAGACTTGTCCCAGTTCTTCAGGCAACGAGTTGCATTTGGACCGTGTACGGTTGTGATGTCTTCAGAGAAACCCATGATGTTAATTGATAGCCGAAAAATTAAGTTTTGTAGAAAAATAGCGTTCACTTGGTGAAATTTTAGCAATAGGTAATCAGAAATTGGACCCGGAATGAATAAAACGAAAACAATTTCTCAATTCCTCAACGTTTCGATTAAGGTTTTAATCATTTACAAGAGCTTCCAGTTTTTTGCTGCTGCAAGTTATTTTGAAGGATTGTTCCAGTTCTTCAGGCAATGAGATGCATTTGGACCATGTGCGGTTGCGATGTCTTCAAAGAAACCCATGATGTTGGTTGATAGCCGAAAGATGAAGTTTTGTAGAAAAATAGCGTCCACTTGGTGAAATTTTGGAAATGGTAGTCCGACATTGGACCAAGAATTAATAAAACAAAAACAATTTCTCAATTCCTCAACGTTTCGATTAAGCTTTGATCATTTGCAAGAGCTTCCGGTTTTTTGCTGCTGCAAGGGATTTTGAAGACTTGTCTCAGTTCTTCAGGCAACGAGATGCATTTGGACCATGTGCGGTTGTGAAGTCTTCAAAGAAACCCATGATGTTGGTTGATAGCCGAAAAATGAAGTTTTGTAGAAAAATAGCGTCCACTTGGTGAAATTTTAGCAATAGGTAGTCCGATATTGGGCCAGGCATTAATAAAACAAAAACATTTTCTCAATTCCTTAACGTTTCGCTTAAGGTTTTAATCATTTTCAAGAGCTTCCGGTTTTTTGCTGCTGCAAGGGATTTTAAAGACTTGTCCCAGTTCTTCAGGCAACGAGTTGCATTTGGACCATGTGCAGTTTTGATGTCTTGAAAGAAACACATCATGTTGGTTGATAGCCGAAAAATGAAGTTTTGTAGAAAAATAGCGTCCACTTGGTGAAATTTTAGCAATAGGTAGTCGGATATTGGGCCAGGAATTAATAAAACGAAATCAATTCCTCAACGTTTCGGTTAAGGTTTTAATCATTTTCAAGAGCTTCCGGTTTTTTGCTGCTGCAAGGGATTTTGTAGACTTGTCCCAGTTCTTCAGGCAACGAGTTGCTTTTGGACCATGTGCGGTTGTGATGTCTTTGAAGAAACCCATGATGTTGGTTGATAGCCGAAAAATGAAGTTTTGTAGAAAAATAGCGTCCACTTGGTGAAATTTTAGCAATAGGTAGTCGGATATTGGGCCAGGCATTAATAAAACAAAAACATTTTCTCAATTCCTTAACGTTTCGATTAAGGTTTTAATCATTTTCAAGAGCTTTCGGTTTTTTGCTGCTGCAAGGGATTTTGAAGACTTGTCCCAGTTCTTCAGGCAACGAGTTGCATTTGGACCATGTGCGGTTGTGATGTCTTCAAAGAAACCTATGATGTTGGTTGATAGCCGAAAAATAAAGTTTTGTATATAAAAATAACGTCCACTTGGTAAAATTTTAGCATTAGGTAGTCGGATATTGGACCAGGAATTAATAAAACGAAAACAATTTCTCAATTCCTCAACGTTTCGATTAAGGTATTTAAAAATTTTTAAGAGCTTCCGGTTTTTTGCTGCTACAAGGGATTTTAAATTCTTGTCCCAGTTCTTTAGGCAACGAGTTGCATTTGGACCTTGTGCGGTTGTGATGTCTTCAAAGAAACCCATGATGTTAATCGATAGCCGAAAAATAAAGTTTTTTTTAGAAAAATAGCGTCTACTTGGTAAAATTTTAGCAATAGGTAGTCGGATATTGGACAATGTATTAATAAAACGAAAACAATTTCTCAATTCCTCAACGTTTCGATTAAGGTTTTAATCATTTTCAAGAGCTTCCGGTTTTTTGCTGCTGCAAGGGATTTTAAAGACTTGTCCCAGTTCTTCAGGCAACGAGTTGCATTTGGACCATGTGCGGTTGTGATGTCTTCAAAGATACACATGATGTTGGTTAATAGCAAAAAAATAAACTTTTGTAGAAAAATAGCGTCCACTTGGTGAAATTTTAGCAATAGGTAGTCGGATATTGGGCCAGGCATTAATAAAACAAAAACATTTTCTCAATTCCTTAACGTTTCGCTTAAGGTTTTAATCATTTTCAAGAGCTTTCGGTTTTTTGCTGCTGCAAGGGATTTTGAAGACTTGTCCCAGTTCTTCAGGCAACGAGTTGCATTTGGACCATGTGCGGTTGTGATGTCTTCAAAGAAACCCATGATGTTGGTTGATAGCCGAAAAATTAAGTTTTGTATAAAAATAACGTCCACTTGGTAAAATTTTAGCATTAGGTAGTCGGATATTGGACCAGGAATTAATAAAACGAAAACAATTTCTCAATTCCTCAACGTTTCGATTAAGGTTTTAATCATTTTCAAGAGCATCCGGTTTTTTGCTGCTGCAAGTGATTTTGGAGACTTGTCCAAGTTCTTCAGGCAACGAGTTGCATTTGGACCATGTGCGGTTGTGATGTCTTCAAAGAAACCCATGATGTTGGTTGATAGCCGAAAAATAAAGTTTTGTAGAAAAATAGCGTCCACTTGGTGAAATTTTAGCATTAGGTAGTCGGATATTGGACCAGGAATTAATAAAACGAAAACAATTTCTCAATTCCTCAACGTTTCGATTAAGGTTTTAATCATTTTCAAGAGCATCCGGTTTTTTGCTGCTGCAAGTGATTTTGGAGACTTGTCCAAGTTCTTCAGGCAACAAGTTGCATTTGGACCATGTGCGGTTATGATGTGTTCAAAAAAACCCATGATGTTAATTGATAACCGAAAAATGAAGTTTTGTAGAAAAATTGCGTCCACTTGGTGAAATTTCAGCAATAGGTAGTCGGATATTGGATCAGGAATTAGTAAACGAAAACAATTTCTCAATTCCTCAACGTTTCGATTAAGGTTTTAATCATTTTTAAGAGCTTCCGGTTTTTGCTGCTGCAAGGGATTTCGAAGACATGTCCCAGTTCTTCAGGCAATGAGTTGCATTTGGACCATGTGCGGTTGTGATGTCTTCAAAGAAACCCGAGATGTTGGTTGATTGCCGAAAAATGAAGTTTTGTAGAAAAATAGCGTCCACTTGGTGAAATTTAACAATAGGTAGTCGGATATGGGACCACGATTTAATAAAACGAAAACAATTTCTCAATTCCTCAACGTTTCGATTAAGGTTTTAATCTTTTTCAAGAGCTTCTGGTTTTTTGCTGCTGCAAGGGATTTTGAAGACATGTTTCAGTTCTTCAGGCAATGAGTTGCATTTGGACCATGTGCGGTTGTGATGTCTTCAAAGTAACACATGATGTTGGTTGATAGCCGAAAAATGAAGTTTTGTAGCAAAATAGCGTCCACTTGGTGAAATTTTAGCAATAGGTAGTCGGATATTGGGACCAGGATTAAATAAAACGAAAACAATTTCTCAATTCCTCAACATTGCGATTAAGGTTTTAATCATTTTCAAGAGCTTCCGGTTTTTTGCTGCTGCAAGGGATTTTGGAGACTTGTTCCAGTTCTTCATGCAACGAGTTGCATTTGGACCATGTGCGTTTGTGATGTCTTAAAAGAAACACATGATGTTGGTTGATAGCCGAAAAATGAAGTTTTGTAGAAAAATAGCGTCCACTTGGTGAAATTTTAGCAATAGGTAGTCGGATATTGGGCCAGGAATTAATAAAACGAAATCAATTTCTCAATTCCTCAACGTTTCGATTATGGTTTTAATTATTTTCAAGAGCCTCTGGTTTTTTGCTGCTGCAAGGGATTCTGAAGACTTGTCCCAGTTCTTCAGGCAACGAGTTGCATTTGGACCATGTGCGGTTGTGATGTCTTCAAAGAAACCCATGGTGTTAGTTGATAGCCGAAAAATGAAGTTTTGTAGAAAAATAGCGTCCACTCTGTGAAATTTTAGCAATAGGTAGTCGGATATGGGACAAGGAATTAATAAAACGAAAACAATTTCTCAATTCCTCAACGTTTCGATTAAGGTTTTAATCATTTTCAAGAGCTTCCGGATTTTTGCTGCTACTAGAACTTTTGAAGACTTGTCCCAGTTCTTCAGGCAAAGAGTTGCATTTGGACCATGTGCGGTTGTGATGTTTTCAAAGAAACCCATGATGTTAATTGATAACCAAAAACTGAAGTTTTGTAGAAAGATAGCGTCCACTTGGTGAAATTTTAGCAATAGGTAGTCGGATATTGGACCAGGAATTAATAAAACGAAAACAATTTCTCAATTCCTTAACGTTTCGATTAAGGTTTTAATCATTTTCAAGAGCTTCCGGTTTTTTGCTGCTGCCAGGGATTTTGAAGACTTGTCCTAGTTCTTAAGGCAACGAGTTGCATTTGGACCATGTGCGTTTGTGATGTCTTTAAAGAAACCCATGATGTTGGTTGATAGCCGAAAAATGAAGTTTTGTAGAAAAATAGCGTCCACTTGGTGAAATTTTAGCAATGGGTAGTCGGATATTGGACCAGGAATTAATAAAACAAAAACACTTTGTCAATTCCTCAACGTTTCGATTAAGGTTTTAATCATTTTCAAGAGCTTCCGGTTTTTTGCTGCTGCAAGGGATTTTGAAGACTTGTCCCAGTTCTTCAGGCAACGAGTTGCATTTGGACCATGTGCGGTTGTGATGTATTTAAACAAACCCATGATGTTGGTTGATAGCCGAAAAATGAAGTTTTGTAGAGAAATAGCGTTCACTTGGTAAAATTTTAGCAATAGGTAGTCGGATATTGGACCAGGAATTAATAAAACGAAAATAATTTCTCAATTCCTCAACGTTTCAATTAAGGTTTTCATCATTTTCAAGAGCTTCCGGCTTTTTGCTGCTGCAAGGTATTTTGAAGACTTGTCCCAGTTCTTCAAGCAACGAGTTGCATTTGGACCATGTGCGGTTGTGATGTCTTCAAAGGAAACCAAGATGTTGGTTGATAGCAAAAAATGAAGTTTTGTAGAAAAATTGCGTCCACTTGGTGAAATTTCAGCAATAGGTAGTCGGATATTGGATCAGGAATTAGTAAACGAAAACAATTTTTTAATTCCTCAACGTTTTGATTAAGGTTTTAATCATTTTTTGAGCTTCCGGTTTTTTGCTGCTGCAAGGGATTTTGAAGACTTGTCACAGTTCTTCAGGCAACGAGTTGCATTTGGACCATGTGCGGTTGTGATGTCTTTAAAGAAACCCATGATGTTGGTTGATAGCCGAAAAATGAAGTTTTGTAGAAAAATAGCGTCCACTTGGTGAAATTTTAGCAATAGGTAGTCGGATATTGGGCCAGGCATTAATAAAACAAAAACATTTTCTCAATTCCTTAACGTTTCGCTTAAGGTTTTAATCATTTTCAAGAGCTTCCGGTTTTTTGCTGCTGCAAGGGATTTTGAAGACTTGTCACAGTTCTTCAGGCAACGAGTTGCATTTGGACCATGTGCGGTTGTGATGTCTTCAAAGAAACCCATGATGTTGGTTGATAGCCGAAAAATAAAGTTTTGTAGAAAAATAGCGTCCACTTGGTGAAATTTTAGCATTAGGTAGTCGGATATTGGACCAGGAATTAATAAAACGAAAACAATTTCTCAATTCCTCAACGTTTCGATTAAGGTTTTAATCATTTTCAAGAGCATCCGGTTTTTTGCTGCTGCAAGTGATTTTGGAGACTTGTCCAAGTTCTTCAGGCAACGAGTTGCATTTGGACCATGTGCGGTTGTGATGTCTTCAAAGAAACCCATGATGTTGGTTGATAGCCGAAAAATGAAGTTTTGTAGAAAAATAGCGTCCACTTGGTGAAATTTTAGCAATAGGTAGTCGGATATTGGGCCAGGCATTAATAAAACAAAAACATTTTCTCAATTCCTTAACGTTTCGCTTAAGGTTTTAATCATTTTCAAGAGCTTCCGGTTTTTTGCTGCTGCAAGGGATTTTGAAGACTTGTCACAGTTCTTCAGGCAACGAGTTGCATTTGGACCATGTGCGGTTGTGATGTCTTTAAAGAAACCCATGATGTTGGTTGATAGCCGAAAAATGAAGTTTTGTAGAAAAATAGCGTCCACTTGGTGAAATTTTAGCAATAGGTAGTCGGATATTGGGCCAGGCATTAATAAAACAAAAACATTTTCTCAATTCCTTAACGTTTCGCTTAAGGTTTTAATCATTTTCAAGAGCTTCCGGTTTTTTGCTGCTGCAAGGGATTTTGAAGACTTGTCACAGTTCTTCAGGCAACGAGTTGCATTTGGACCATGTGCGGTTGTGATGTCTTCAAAGAAACCCATGATGTTGGTTGATAGCCGAAAAATAAAGTTTTGTAGAAAAATAGCGTCCACTTGGTGAAATTTTAGCATTAGGTAGTCGGATATTGGACCAGGAATTAATAAAACGAAAACAATTTCTCAATTCCTCAACGTTTCGATTAAGGTTTTAATCATTTTCAAGAGCATCCGGTTTTTTGCTGCTGCAAGTGATTTTGGAGACTTGTCCAAGTTCTTCAGGCAACGAGTTGCATTTGGACCATGTGCGGTTGTGATGTCTTCAAAGAAACCCATGATGTTGGTTGATAGCCGAAAAATAAAGTTTTGTAGAAAAATAGCGTCCACTTGGTGAAATTTTAGCATTAGGTAGTCGGATATTGGACCAGGAATTAATAAAACGAAAACAATTTCTCAATTCCTCAACGTTTCGATTAAGGTTTTAATCATTTTCAAGAGCATCCGGTTTTTTGCTGCTGCAAGTGATTTTGGAGACTTGTCCAAGTTCTTCAGGCAACAAGTTGCATTTGGACCATAAGCGGTTATGATGTCTTCAAAAAAACCCATGATGTTAATTGATAACCGAAAAATGAAGTTTTGTAGAAAAATTGCGTCCACTTGGTGAAATTTCAGCAATAGGTAGTCGGATATTGGATCAGGAATTAATAAACGAAAACAATTTCTCAATTCCTCAACGTTTCGATTAAGGTTTTAATCATTTTTAAGAGCTTCCGGTTTTTGCTGCTGCAAGGGATTTCGAAGACATGTCCCAGTTCTTCAGGCAATGAGTTGCATTTGGACCATGTGCGGTTGTGATGTCTTCAAAGAAACCCGAGATGTTGGTTGATTGCCGAAAAATGAAGTTTTGTAGAAAAATAGCGTCCACTTGGTGAAATTTAACAATAGGTAGTCGGATATGGGACCACGATTTAATAAAACGAAAACAATTTCTCAATTCCTCAACGTTTCGATTAAGGTTTTAATCTTTTTCAAGAGCTTCCGGTTTTTTGCTGCTGCAAGGGATTTTGAAGACATGTTTCTGTTCTTCAGGCAATGAGTTGCATTTGGACCATGTGCGGTTGTGATGTCTTCAAAGAAACACATGATGTTGGTTGATAGCCAAAAAATGAAGTTTTGTAGCAAAATAGCGTCCACTTGGTGAAATTTTAGCAATAGGTAGTCGGATATTGGGACCAGGATTAAATAAAACGAAAACAATTTCTCAATTCCTCAACGTTTCGATTAAGGTTTTAATTTTTTTCAAGAGCTTCCGGTTTTTTGCTGCTGCAAGGGATTTTGGAGACTTGTTCCAGTTCTTCATGCAACGAGTTGCATTTGGACCATGTGCGGTTGTGATGTCTTGAAAGAAACACATGATGTTGGTTGATAGCCGAAAAATGAAGTTTTGTAGAAAAATAGCGTCCACTTGGTGAAATTTTAGCAATAGGTAGTCGGATATTGGGCCAGGAATTAATAAAACGAAATCAATTTCTCAATTCCTCAACGTTTCGATTATGGTTTTAATTATTTTCAAGAGCCTCTGGTTTTTTGCTGCTGCAAGGGATTTTGAAGACTTGTCCCAGTTCTTCAGGCAACGAGTTGCATTTGGACCATGTGCGGTTGTGATGTCTTCAAAGAAACCCATGGTGTTAGTTGATAGCCGAAAAATGAAGTTTTGTAGAAAAATAGCGTCCACTCTGTGAAATTTTAGCAATAGGTAGTCGGATGTGGGACAAGGAATTAATAAAACGAAAACAATTTCTCAATTCCTCAACGTTTCGATTAAGGTTTTAATCATTTTCAAGAGCTTCCGGATTTTTGCTGCTACTAGAACTTTTGAAGACTTGTCCCAGTTCTTCAGGCAAAGAGTTGCATTTGGACCATGTGCGGTTGTGATGTTTTCAAAGAAACCCATGATGTTAATTGATAACCAAAAACTGAAGTTTTGTAGAAAGATAGCGTCCACTTGGTGAAATTTTAGCAATAGGTAGTCGGATATTGGACCAGGAATTAATAAAACGAAAACAATTTCTCAATTCCTTAACGTTTCGATTAAGGTTTTAATCATTTTCAAGAGCTTCCGGTTTTTTGCTGCTGCCAGGGATTTTGAAGACTTGTCCTAGTTCTTAAGGCAACGAGTTGCATTTGGACCATGTGCGTTTGTGATGTCTTTAAAGAAACCCATGATGTTGGTTGATAGCCGAAAAATAAAGTTTTGTAGAAAAATAGCGTCCACTTGGTGAAATTTTAGCAATGGGTAGTCGGATATTGGACCAGAAATTAATAAAACAAAAACACTTTGTCAATTCCTCAACGTTTCGAATAAGGTTTTAATCATTTTCAAGAGCTTCCGGTTTTTTGCTGCTGCAAGGGATTTTGAAGACTTGTCCCAGTTCTTCAGGCAACGAGTTGCATTTGGACCATGTGCGGTTGTGATGTATTTAAAGAAACCCATGATGTTGGTTGATAGCCGAAAAATGAAGTTTTGTAGAGAAATAGCGTTCACTTGGTAAAATTTTAGCAATAGGTAGTCGGATATTGGACCAGGAATTAATAAAACGAAAATAATTTCTCAATTCCTCAACGTTTCAATTAAGGTTTTCATCATTTTCAAGAGCTTCCGGCTTTTTGCTGCTGCAAGGTATTTTGAAGACTTGTCCCAGTTCTTCAAGCAACGAGTTGCATTTGGACCATGTGCGGTTGTGATGTCTTCAAAGGAAACCAAGATGTTGGTTGATAGCCGAAACATGAAGTTTTGTAGAAAAATAGCGTCCACTTGGTGAAATTTTAGCAATAGGTAGTCGGATATGGGACCAGGAATTAATAAAACGAAAACAATTTCTCAATTCCTCAACGTTTCGATTAAGGTTTTAATCATTTTCAAGAGCTTTCGGTTTTTTGCTGCTGCAACGGATTTTGAAGACTCATCCCAGTTCTTCAGGCAACGAGTTGCATTTGGACCATGTGCGGTTGTGATGTCTTCAAAGAAACACATGATGGTTGATAGTCAAAAAATGAAGTTGGCACACCCAGCAATGGGTAATAAGCCGTGATGATATATTTATTTATTTTATTTATTTAAACAATAATTTAGCAAGTTTTCCATCCCGCATAATGTGGAAAAAAATGACCGAAGATGAAAAGCCGGTGGTCGACAAAAATTTTCAAATTTGCGGTGAAAGTAATGTTTAATTTTTTTGTGCACCGCACTATTGTTGTTAATAAAAATTAGTGTAGGAGATAAATACTGTATATGGAATACATTTTTGAAGTCGGAAATGAGATATTTTAACCGTGCCCGAGGTAATTGATAATAAAACATAAATTTTATGACTTTTTCTATTATTAATATATTCTCTGCTGTAAATAATGAAAGTTAGTAAAATATAGTAAACAATGTATGCAGTATTTAGTTTTTAAGTTAAACATCTGTAAATTTAACCATGAGTGAGTTCAATATACTATTTTAAATCAGCCAGCTGCCAGGTAACAAATCTGGACACGAAAAACGCGGGACAATGTATTAGAATATTATACTTACTTGCAAAGATTATATAACAAAGGTAAGTGATCACTGAATAACTTAGTGAATAGCAATACAATATTTAAATAATTCATGAGGTTAACAACAATTAAAATATTTCCTTTAAAATGTTGTGGTTCAAAAACAATGTACTTTAAATATGTATCATGTAAAATGTCTTAATTACAACAATGCATTATAAAATTATAATCATAACACAGCATTTATACAAAAATATATGTTAATTACAACAATTATATAGGACCTCATTCAAATTTCAACACCTTACATCACCATTTTTGTGTTCATTTGACGATCATTCAAACAGTTCAGGAGTTATGGGCCCCCAAAATGCATGTACTCTTGATTAGTTTCGGCTAAAAATGTGAGACAAAAAATGATTTAATCTCACAATTTCTGTTGCAAATAGAGTGTTTATTCTTACAAAAATTAATTTTAGAGGGTCGATTTGTATATTTCCGGTATAAAAGTGGTTAAATATCGGATTAAAAACACCTCATGCCGAGGTTTAAAAATAATGGTTAAGTTAGGTTCAAAAATAAAGGTTGAATAATGTATATATTCAAAATTTAGTTTTTACTTTTATTCTCCCAATTTGCAAATTTGTAAACGGAATAAATATTAATGAAATAGAAATTATATATATATATATATATATATATATATATATATATATATATATATATATACAGTTTTTTATCGCTTAGCCGTTTGTTCAAAAAGTACTATATTTTGGTATAAAATCATCTGGGGTCTGATTTTGTAACTTTCGAATCTACTGAAGATTGATATCTATCAGTTTTCAATTCATAAACAAACAAGAAAACAGTGAACTTAGCGAGCGTCGTTCGAAATCTTACCAAAATAGCAAGCCAACCAAATCACCCACCATATCATTGATCCTCTGTCTCCAACAACCTCTATACAAAACCATTAAGTTTACCAAAACCATATCCTTCAAATTCTCAACTCTATTAACTAAAGCATACCTAATATTCACAAACATAATCTTTTCAAAATACCTCTCATGATCTATTGAAATACCAAACATAAATTTAGATCTTAGTCAATACAAAAAAAGAAGAAACATATCACTCACTCAATCAGTCAAAATCAATTTAAAATAATCAAAAAACCATAACGACAACAAATTTATATATACAGACGCCTCAAAAATAAATAACAACGTGGGTACAGCATTCGTAACTCAGGACCAAGTGCAGAAGTACCATTTACCTACCGAAACCAGTATATTTACAACCGAAATATATGGCATATACAACTTTTTTGTTTTTGGCAAAAAAGTATTGACGTTCGAATGCTCGGTTGCATTGCTGACACTTAATTTTTAAGTGTTCCTTAAATTGGCAAAATCGAAACAAAACGTTAAATGAGTGATTAAATATTGCTGTCAAAATTTTGATCTAAATATTTTTGTTTAAACCTGGCTTTAAATTTTAGTGGCAGCGGTGCAATTGGGCATAAGTGATGAAAAATTGTATATTTTATAAACTATAAAATGAATTTAAAAAACTGATGTGGCCAGCACATTACCTGCCGTCAGTTCTGAATATTTTGTGCAAATTGCATACAGAAAGTTTCTTGCAAATGATTCTATATTTTCACTACAATACCATCTGTCAGTTCTATGTATTTTGTACAAATTCCATACAGACATTGATACGGACATCTGTGAAGCAGAATTTTCTTAATATAGTGCCTAGCTGTTTCCATGGTTATAGCATATTTGGCTGCTTTATGAAATTTTATTCCTTTATAATTTTGTAACTCTATATTTAATGAATATGATGCATTCCACCAAATTAATCATCCCCTAATTTTTTTTTTAAATAAATGTTTTTGGGTGAACAGGTTATTAGAGGTAGTGTCAAATGTCGTGGTATATGAAATGCGCAGATTAAGAGGATAGAGAGCTAGAAAAATGTCAGGCAATTATAGAGAGAGAGGTTTGCTTTCTGCGCAACAGCCTATCACGTTTAGCACGGATTCTACCTATAAAACGAGTATAACGTCCCGAGTTCTGTGAGTTGGGTTATGTTACGGTTGATTATTTTTTGTTTAAGTCTGGCATAAAATTTAAGGGTCAGTGGTGAAACTGGGCATGTGATGGATAATTGTATATTTTATAAAGTATAAAATGAGTTTCAAAAAATCTGATGTGGCCAGTACATTACTTTCCGCCAGTTCTCAATATTTTGTACCAATTGCATACAGATAGTTTCTTGCAAATTATTTTCTCTACATTACCTTCTGTTAGTTCTATGTATTTTGTACAAATTTCATACAGTCACTGATACGGACATCTGGGAATCAGAATTTTCTTAGTATAGTAGCTAGCTGTTTTCATGGTTATAAGCAAATTAGCTACCGAAACAAGTATATTTACAACCGAAATATATGGCATACAGGCCCGCCGCTGTCCGCTTCAGCGCCCGCGTGCGAAACTGATAGTGCCCCCCCCCTATCCTATTTTTCCTGAATTTGAATTTGGTTAGGTAGTTATGGAAGTACATAAAAAAAACAACTTTAATAATCAAACAATTTATTTTAAAGTCTACAATAAAACTTAGATGTACAGGCAAGTACCAAGTACCTACAAAAATTGGACTCTTCTTGCTTTTATACTTGCGAAATCAGCTATTATTTGTCTGGTATCAAAACTATCTAATATTTCAGATTCTATCGAAATAATGGCTAAATTACTCAGTTTTGATTAATGCATAGTTGACCTTAAATAATTCTTAATCAACTTTAACTTAGAAAAAGATCTTTCCCCAGATGCAACTGTAACTGGTAGAGTAAGACATATTCTTAACGCTATTGATGTATTTGGAAAAGTTGACATTAACCCTTAACCAGCGTTGTGGGGTCTCAGGGACCGCAACGTCAACATTTCTGTTGCTACCCCCGCCACTTTTTATAGTTGTGCGCTGTGCCATGCAGTACCTTTCACATATTGTATCAGTAACGTCTAGCTAGAAGGCTGTTGTGCTCGAATTGGTTATTTACAAGATATAGTGGTGTCGCGGTCCCACGGACCTCGCGACGGTAGGTACGTTCCAAATTACGATTTTTTTCCTTTTTGCAATGAACACGATTTTTGCACTTTAGAGAAACAAAATGGCGGAAGAACCGGTTCCGAACGTTGTGAGATATGATGATCCCGAATTTGAGAATAAAGTTCTTTTGATGCTGGACTCTATTGATTCCGATGTTGAACTATCATCAGGCGAAGAAGATGAAGATTATCATTTTAGCGAACATAATACTGATTCAGCTCAATCCGACACCGAAGAATCACAACAACGTAGTTCATCTGCACATTCTCAGGCAAGAAATATATCTCCATCTGTATCTCGATCTTCAGATAGTGAGTCTCAATCTAATGCCTCGGAATCGTCAGAACTACCTGATGACCAAATCAGTCAACAAAATTATTTTTACGGCCGAAACAGATTCAAATGGTCAAAAACTCCGCCAACTAAAAATGTAAGAACACCGGCACATAATATTCTTAGAATTCCAACGGTGAAATCTTTAGTGGCAAAAGTAGAGCCTGATGTTGCTTGGAGTATGATATTTACGGACGATATGGTACAACAAGTTATTCAATGGACCAATGTAAAACTTCAAAAAGTCAGAGCTAAGTACTCGAATCCGTCAAGAACAGAGCTTAGAGATTGCTCTTTTGATGAAATGAAGTGTTTCCTTGGGTTACTAATTTATACGGCAGTGTTCAAATCGAATCATGAGGACATTCGTTCGTTATTTGCCACAGATGGAACTGGTAGGGAGATTTTTAGGCTTGCTATGTCTTCACACCGCTTTGCCGTTCTTGTCAACTGCTTGAGATTTGACAACCCAAACACTCGAGAAGATCGAAAACGTACAGATCAGGGTGCAGCAATAACGGAACTTTTAGAAAAATTTAATCGAAGTTCACAAGCCTCTTTTTCTTTGGGTTCCAATACAACTGTAGACGAAATGTTGGTGGCATTTCGTGGACGTTGCCGCTTCAAAATGTACATGCCCTCAAAACCCGCCAACTGCAAGTTCTAACTGACGCCAGAACTAGTTATGTGTACAACACATACTTATATTCTGGAAAGGGTAGTGACAGCATGGGACTATCTCAAGAAGAAAAAAAATTCGGTATAACGACTCAAGCTGTTATCAGATTGTGTAAACCAATATATGGCAGCAACCGTAATGTGACGACAGATAATTGGTACACTTCAATGGAATTAGCAAAAGTTCTGAAAACCAATGGTCTCACAATGGTCGGAACCATGAAAAAGAATAAAAGGGAAGTTCCTAATGAATTTTTACCCTCTCGTAACAGGGTAGTGGCCTCGTCACTTTACGGATTTACCAAAGATTTTACTATTTTGTCGCATGTACCAAAAAAAAATAAAGCAGTTCTGCTGCTCTCATCTATGCACCATTCAGCAGAAACAGACCCCTTCAGTGAAAAACCAGAGATAATCAGTTTCTACAATAACACAAAATGTGGTGTTGATTCCATGGACCAAAAATGCAGTGTATATTCATCAAGTCGCCGAACACGTCGTTGGACAATGGCAATTTTTTTTTCGTATTCTTGATATGAGTACTACTAATGCTTATATTGTACATCAGTCTTATCGTGACAGGCAAATTCTCACAAGAATGGAATACATGAAAATTGTGGCAAAACAATTGATTGAACCTTACCTGAGACAACGTTACAATAACGGTAGACTACCTCGTGAACTCAGGATTTCAATTGGCAGAGTCCTTGGCGAAAGAAATTTTGATCCTGAAGTTGAGTCAGACAAATTGGCACGAAATGAGAGAAAGACATGTTACCTTTGTCCGCCAAAAAGGAAAAGGAAGACTGCCTATCTATGTTTTTCATGCAAAAAACCTATTTGCTTGGAATGCAGCAAAAAGCAATGCCTTCAATGCGTAGAAAACACCTCTGACTGAATTTTGAATTCGCGTTTTGAACCGTTGCAGGTTTTTTTTGTGTGCAATTTTTTCTCGATTTATCTACACTTTTATGTTTATTGATTCTTGAAAAATGTATCCAAGAAAGGATTTGCTTTGAAACTTTTTGTTTTTTGAGTTATGAATTTTGTATCATACTGATGTTATTTTATGTGTGATATGCTAAGAAATAAAACTTTATTTTATGTATTTTTGCTATGCTTATTATTTTGAAACTATTGTTACGTATCGGTTACATATACATGGTACTATTTAACCAAAAAAAGCAATTTGGATTTCCGTGACCGCGTATTTTATTTTTGCCGTTTTACATATGCGGTCCAGAGGACAGCACGACGGTGTCTACGCGCAAAATATTCACGACGCCAGTTAAGGGTTAAATTATTTGTGTAAAGATATTGCAAAAGTGTATGTGGATCGGAAGACTAATTTTCTACAAAATGTAGCTTCAAAGCGTTAATTTCATTGTATAAATCAATACCGTCAATGTCAGCTTCATTCCTTGAATCATCTTTGAGTTTCAGATGTAAATCTTTACAATATTTCATCAATCTTTCCTTGGGGTTACTAAATAATGTACTACTGAGAAAGCCAAACACGTTGTCTAAAGTTTTTAACTCTTCAAATCTATTTTTTAAAGAAGTTAATGTCTGATCTAGAATTCTAAAAAAAATACTTTGTAATTGATTTTCGGGTCTAATATAACTTCATCGCGTTGTTCATATTAAAATTGTGTCTGTTTTCTTCTTGGACGAAGTGTATTTAATGATGGGAAGTTTGTTTCAGCATTTAGTTTTTGTGCCATTTCGGTAGCTTCTTGTAAAATCATTCGAAAATGATCATCCGTGCGATTATTTGTTAACTTATCGATCAAATTATTTAGCAAATTTATGCATATTTGAGTATTCATTGTGGGACTTTGCATCATTTTACTTAAAGAATTAATTTCGTTCAAAATTTCTTACCAGACTACAACAGAGCAAATAAATTTATAATTTTGAACCTTTAAAGCGAACGAATGCGCTTTGTGAGTCGTGGCACTATCCCACTTAGACGTATTTTCAGATATTTCAAACAGAGCATCAAATATTTTTTCTAGATGATACCGTAAGGGTTTGATCGCGTCAATTCTGCTGGACATCGCGTAGCACTCAAAGCTTTTAATTTTAAATTCGGTAAATGTTTGCAAACGATCGACCACCTTTTTGTAGACAATGAAAAGGAAATATAAATTTCTTGAATTATGTCAAAGAAATTTTTAGTTTCGTGCGTAATATTTACTGCATCATTCACTACCAAATTTAGACTATGAGCTGAGCATGGAACGTAAAATGCACGATGAATGATTTCCAAATTTTTTTTCTGCAACCCGTTGTGTTTTCCACGCATGTTAGGTAAACGTAAAACTACCGCCTGGTATGGGACAGCAGGGAAGTCCCCGCGTCGAATTGTTCAATTGTCATTTATTTTCGATATAGATCAATAGATGTCGTTGTTACGACAATAAAAAAACATAGGTGTAAATTATGTGAATAAGTTCGATGAGGAGATTCCTGTGTTTGCCGCTCCCTTGAAGGTGCCGCCCGTGTGCGGTGCACGCCTTGCACGCCCGCACCCGGCGGGCCTGATGGCATATACAACTGCGTTGTGAACATATTCAAAACTTCAAACCATAACATATCATGCACCATATGCTCTGATTCCCTCAGAACGATCCAATCTATCAAAACAAATGATGCCAAAGCCATAATCAAACATAAGATATTTAATGATTGGAACAACCACTGGAAGAACCAAATAACAAAAACTCCAAAAAATCCAAGAAAATATGGAGATAAGAAGACAAAATAAAAGCTGTACTCGAAAAGAACAAGTTATATTCACGAAAATGAAAATAGGCTACACAAAATTGACTCACAAATATCTTTGTAATAAAGCTGACCCACCAATCTGTGATAAATGTATCGTTTAAATAACCATAGAACACCTGCAAATACACTGCATCAAATATAGCGATGAAAGACGGAAACACAAAATAACAGGTACCGTCAAAGATGCACCAAATACAAATAATTATAAATCTATTTTGAAGAACATTAAAGACATCAAGTGTATTGTATTGTATGTATTTATAATATCGTATATATCATTGTAACTATCTACGTATAATGATAATACTTATTGGGGAAACTACATTAACATAAAAAAAGTTTTTCCAACTAAATTAAGAACTGTTAAGAACATGTTTCCAAATTCTTTTAGCAACTGAGTAAAAAGAGAAAACCGGAATATCTCCCGATATTCCAGCAAGTTAGTTATCCCTTAATTAAAAAAATTCAAAAAGAAATGATTTTGGGTTAACAGGTTATTAGAGGTGGTGCCAAATGTAATGGTCTATGAAATGCGCAGATTAAGAGGATAGATATCTAGAAAAATGTCAGGCAATTATAGAGAGAGAAAGAAAGAGTTTTGCATTCTGCCCAACAGCCTACCACGTTTGGCACGGATTGTGCGTATAAAGCGAGTATAACGTCCCGAGTTTTGTGAGTTATGTTACGTTAGGGTTGATTATTTTTAAAAAGATTAACACTTAAATTTTAAGTGTTCCTTAAATTGACAAAATCAAACAAAATGTTAAATTTTGATATAATTTTTTTTGTTTAAGCCTGGCTTAAAGGGCAGCGGTGCAATTGGGCGTAAGTGATGAAAAATTGTATATTTTATATTGTATAAAATAAATTTAAAAAATCTGATATGTCCAGCACATTGCCTACCGTCAGTTCTGAATATTTTTGTACAAATTGCATACAGAAAGTTTCTTGCAAATGATTCTTTACTTTCACTTCATTACCATCTGTCAGTTCTATATATTTTATACAAATTCGATACAGACATTGGTACGGACATCTATGAAGCAGAATGTTTTTAATATGGTTATAGCATATTTGGCTGCAATCAAACATATAGAGAATATTTTATTTTTTAATGCTTATAATAACATTAAATGTGAATGATGATCTAAGCAAGACTACACCCGGTTGATCAATTATAATAAAAATCTTAACACGTCTGTATATGGATGTAAGGAAGAGAAATTCAAACAAATTGTAATTTTTTAAATTGTAGATCTGAAGTTATCGGATACGAATGAATCGTCACACACGCACTGGCAATTTGGGTGGGCATGTCGTGTGGGCAGGTTGCGTGAGCAAGTTGGGTGGGTATGTTGCGTGGAACTTTTGGGTGGGCAGATTAGGGAGGGAGGCAATTTACGTAAGCAATTTTGGCGGGCATGTTGCGTAAGCAGTCTAGCTATTCCTTTGTCTACCTAAACTATTTTCTAATAGTTTTTATAAAAGTTGCACGCGCAGATTGTTGTTTAAGTAGTTTAGGTTGGCATGTTACGTGGGTAGTTTGGGTGAATATGTTGCGCGGGCAAGTTGGGTAAGCAGTTTGAGTGGGCATGTTGCAGTGGTATTTTGGGTGGGCAGTTTGAGTAAGCACGTTGCAGTGGTATTTTGGGTAGGCATGTTGCGTGGGCGGTTTGGGTGGCATGTTTAGTTGGCTGTTTGGGTGAGCATGTTGTGTGGCCAGTTTGGGTGGGCATGTTTCGTGAGCAGTCTAGCTATTTCTTTGTCTACCTAAACCATTTTCTAGTGGTTTTTGTAAAAGTTGCACGCGCAGATTGTTGTTTAAGTAGTTTAGGTGGGCATGTTACGTGGGCAGTTTGGGTGGGTATGTTGCGCGGGCAAGTTGCGTGGACAGTTTAAATGGGCATGTTGCGTAGGCAAGATGAGTGGCCATGTTGCGTGGGCAAGTTGGGTGGGCTGGTTACGTGGGCAGTTTAAGTGGGCGGTTTGGGTGGGCATGTTGCGTTGGCAGTCTGGGTGAACATGTTGCGTGGGCAGTTTAGGTCAGCATGTTGCGTGGGCAGTTTGGGTGGGTAGGTTGCGTGGGCAGTTTGAGTGAACATGTTGCGTGGGCAGTTTGGGTGGGCATGTTGCGTGGGCAGCTTTGGGTGTGAGGACGGAATTCAAATAATTTGAAAAACAGTTAGCGTTAGCACTTTAGGTTTAAAGTGTGCCTAGGCGGGTTAGATTTACGAATAGACTATTCTAAAACACTATTAGCGGAGTCCTAGGGAAAGCTCGGCGTAGCCAAGTTTTCGCTAGTCCTAATACTAAAATGGTAGATTCACTCTCTATAGTTATATCCTTTAATCAAGACGATCGCAAAGTTTTAAACACCTCTACAGGCTGAATAGTTTCAGCGATTTTCGTGAAAATTGCACAAAGTTGTAGGAAATGATTGTCTCGAGTGCCCTCGTAATAAGTAAAATTTCTGTAGGATGCACAGTTTTTGAGTAAAAAATTATTAAAGATTGAAAATTGGGCCAGAAACAATATTTGTCACAGTAACGATCACAGTTTAACTTGAAAATTTAAGACAAAGAACGCCATGTTTGACATCATTTCGAACTTTTAAATGGAAATATTTATAAAATGGAGACAATTTGAAACAAGTTTAAATTATAATCATAAATTTTGAGAATGTGCAACTATATCCGAACAGGTAACAAGGACTAAAACATTTTAATTAAAAATTATAAATTTTGACGGTTCACATGTACTTGGAAAGTATTGCCAAATATGACATAAGTAACTAGGTAAAAAAACAAATATTCCTAACTAGACTAATGCAAAGTCCGTACACACGTGTGTATTTTCCACACCGCAAAATGTGAAAATAATGACCAAAGATGATAAGCCGGTGGCCGACCAATATTTTTTAAATTTGCGGTGAATGTAATGTTTTAATATTTCGTGCACCACACTATAATTTTTAATAAAAACTAGTATAAGAGATAAATATTGTACTTGGAATACATTTTTAAAGTCGTAAATGATATAATTTAACCGTGTCCGAGGTAATTTACAATAAGACAAAAATTTTATGATTATTTCTTTATTCTTATATTCTCTGCTGTAAATAATAAAAGTTAATAAAATAAGGTAAACAATATATTTAGAATTTATTTTTTAAATTAAAACATCTGTAAATTTACCCATGAGTGAGTTCAATATACTATTTTAAATCAGCCAGGTGCCAGATAACTTATAATATGGGTTGAATTATGAATATATATTCAAAATTTAGTAGCTTCAACTTTTACTTTCTCCATTTTCATATTATGAATTTTTAAAAACAGGGCTAACATTGAAAATCAAATATTTGTATTGACTAACAAATATATCTACTGTTACTTTGACAGGGGTGGTTAAAAATTCATAATTCAAAAACGGAGAAAGATATTCCAAATCTGTTTAGACGAATACTCAGGGGAAAGACTGAGTTATATTTGACACAAATTTTTAATGGATTGGATAAAGGGTGCAAATTTGTAAATATTAATGAAATAAAAATTATATATAATTTGTTTACCGCTTAGCCGTTTGTTCAAAAAGTAGGTACTATATTTTGGTATAAAAATCATCTGGACCCTGATTTTGTAACTTTGAAATCTACTGCAGATTGATATCTATCAGTTTTTAATTAATAAACAAACAAAAAAACAGTGAACTTAGCGAGCGATGTTCGAAATCTGACATACAGGGTGTCTCACAACTCGCGCCCCAGACGAAACTGACACTTGCCGACGACAATAGGTTGCTAACAAAGAGAAGAAAATAATTTGCGGCTACTTGCATAACGGAGTTACATGACTTTTTAATCCACCAATCCCGGAAGGATATCTTGAGGTGTGATGATATTATTACAAAATAAAACTGGTTGCTAGGTTTTAAAAATACTACTAATGAGTTACAAAATTTGTTTCACTTACTGTAATTTTGACACTTAAGAGTTGACTTTTCACTGTCAACAAATTTAGGTTAGCGAAGGTGTCATCCGAGATCATCATTTATATCGTACAGTGCAACGTGCTGTAGCAGCTGTGTAAAATGTGTTAAACGAAAATATTATTGTCATTTGATTTAGCATAAGTTGACCGGTCTCATGCGTCCTCGCGATGGTTCTCAATAGTACTTTATGATCCACAAGATTTCCATCCGGAAAACGTTCCAAATAGACTCGTGCTGCCTCTCTGGCGTTACGTCTACATTCTCCGAAAATTACAATAATTTCTAAGTAATCAGCGGCTGAATACATGGTAAGAATTTGCCTTTTTTATTCACCCTGTCAAATTTAATTTGAAACTGACATTTTTCGCCCACACATTTTAAAGAAGATTTGATTTGTATGAAACCCTAGTAACGTAAAATTACGGCAAACACACGTTAAAGGTGTAGGTCTCTGATTGGTCAATTTTAAGACGTCTTTTCTCGAATATCTTTTAGGCTAGATTTTTTTTCTTCGAAATTACACATTACACGTTTTATTTTCACAGATGATAATAGATAACCCAGAATTATTAATTTTTTAAGCTAATAAGTAATGATTGAGAAACGTTGTTCCGTGTTCTTGACGTTTACCCGCTCTACTACGAAATAATTCGAAACTGTTTCAAACCAGCGCAGCGGATCAGTTTGAAAATATAATGTTTTGAAACACTACGAAATAGTTTCAAACCAATGTATCGCAAAAAAACGCCTCTATACAAAACCATTCAGTTTACCAAAACCATATCCTTCAAGTGCTCAACTCTATTACCCACAGCATACCTAACATTCACAAACATAATCTTTCCAAAATACCGCCAATGGTTTATTGAAATACCCAACATAAATTTGGATCTCAGGCAATACAAAAGAAGAAGAAACAAATCATTTATTAATCAAATTTACTTTAGAATAATCAAAGAAGACCATAATGACAACTAATTTTTATATATATATATATATATATATATATATATATATATATATAATATATATATATATATATATATATATATATATATATATATATATATATATATATATATATATACAGACGCATCAAAAATAAATAAAAGTGGGTACAGCATTCGTAACTCAGGGCCAATTGCAGAAGTACCATTTACCTACCGAAACCAGTATATTTACAACCGAAATATATGGCATATACAACTTTTTTGTTTTTGGCAAAAAAGTATTGACGTTCGAATGCTCGGTTGCACCGCTGACACTTAATTTTTAAGTGTTCCTTAAATTGGCAAAATCGAAACAAAACGTTAAATGAGTGATTAAATATTGCTGTCAAAAATTTGATCTAAATATTTTTGCTTAAACCTGGCTTTAAATTTTAGTGGCAGCGGTGCAATTGGGCATAAGTGATGAAAAATTGTATATTTTATAAAGTATAAAATGAATTTAAAAATCTGATGTGGCCAGCACATTACCTGCCGTCAGTTCTGAATATTTTGTGCAAATTGCATACAGAAAGTTTCTTGCAAATGATTCTATATTTTCACTACAATACCATCTGTCAGTTCTATGTATTTTGTACAAATTCCATACAGACATTGATACGGACATCTGTGAAGCAGAATTTTCTTAATATAGTGCCTAGCTGTTTCCATGGTTATAGCATATTTGGCTGCTTTATGAAATTTTATTCCTTTATAATTTTTTAACTCTATATTCAATGAATATGATGCATTCCACCAAATTAATCATCCCCTAATTTTTTTTTAAATAAATGTTTTTGGGTGAACAGGTTATTAGAGGTAGTGTCAAATGTCGTGGTATATAAAATGCGCAGATTAAGAGGATAGAGAGCTAGAAAAATGTCAGGCAATTATAGAGAGAGAGGTTTGCTTTCTGCGCAACAGCCTATCACGTTTAGCACGGATTCTACCTATAAAACGAGTATAACGTCCCGAGTTCTGTGAGTTGGGTTATGTTACGGTTGATTATTTTTTGTTTAAGTCTGGCATAAAATTTAAGGGTCAGTGGTGAAACTGGGCATGTGATGGATAATTGTATATTTTATAAAGTATAAAATGAGTTTCAAAAAATCTGATGTGGCCAGTACATTACTTTCCGCCAGTTCTCAATATTTTGTACCAATTGCATACAGACAGTTTCTTGCAAATTATTTTCTCTACATTACCTTCTGTTAGTTCTATGTATTTTGTAAAAATTTCATACAGTCACTGATACGGACATCTGGGAATCAGAATTTTCTTAGTATAGTAGCTAGCTGTTTTCATGGTTATAAGCATCTTTGTCTGCTCTATGAAATTTAATTCCTCTATAATTTTTTAACTCTATATCCAATTAATATGATAAATTCAATCAAATCATATAGATAATAAAGTATTCTCTAATGCTTACAATAACATTAAATGTAAAAAACGATCTTTAACAGCACTTTGTCAAGAAAAACTATAAAAATCTGCAAATATGACTACTTCCGGTTGATCAATTATAACAAAGATCTTATCACGTCTGCATATGGACAGAGGAAATCAAATTAATTGTATTTTTTTTAATTATAAAACTGAAGTTTTTAGATACGAATAAATCATTAAACACGCACTGGCAGTTTGGGTGGGCATGTCGCATGGGCAGTTTGCGTGAGCAGTGTTGGTGGGCATGTTGCGTGGACATTTTGGGTAGACAGGTTTGGGAGGGGGGTAATTTGCGTAGGCAGTTTAGGTAGGTACGTTGCGTGGACAGTCTAGCTATTTCTCTGTCTACCTAAATCCGAGTTCTTTGCGTTAGGTATTGTTTCTGTAAATGGTTTTCATAAAAGTTGCACGCGTAAATTATTGTTTAGGTAGTTTAGGTGGCATGTTACGTGGGCATTTTGGGTGGACAGTTTGGGTGGGTATGTTGTGTGGTTATGTTGCGTGGGTAAGTTGGGTGGGCAGATTGCGTGAGCAATTTGAGTGGGCAAATTGGGTGGGCATGCTGAGTAGGCAGATTGGATGGGCAGTTTGGGTGGGTAGGTTGCGTGGGCAGTTTAAGTGGGCATGTTGCGTGGGTATTTGGGTGGGCATGCTAAGTGGGCAGTTCGGGTATGCATATTGCGTGGGCAGTTTGGGTGGGCCGGTTGCGTGGGTAGTTTGAGTGGGCATGTTGCGTGGGCAGTTTGGATGGACATGTTGCATGGACAATATGAGTGAGCATGTTGCGTGAGCAGTTTGGAGGGGCATTTTGCCTTGGCAGTTTGGGTGGGCATGCTGCATGGGCAGTTAAAGTGGGCCGGTTGCGTAGGCAGTTTAAGTGAGCATGTTACGTGGGCAGTTTGGGTGGGCATGTTACATGAGCAATTTGGGTGAGCATGTTGCGTGGACTGTTTGAGTGGGCATGTTGTGTGCCAGTTTTGGTGGTCAGGACAGAATTCAAAAAAATTGAAAGACAGTTAGCGCTAGCACTTTGAGTTTAAAGTGTGCCTAGACGGGTTAGGTCTACTTATAGACTATTCTAAAACACTATCGGCGGAGCCCTAGGGGAAGCTCGGCGTAACCAAGTTTTCGCTAGTTAAAATATACTAAGTCTTGAATCAAACAACTTGCGACCAATATTTATTATACCGGCATTATCTAAGATCATTGAAATAGCTCTTAATACTTGTATTATTCACTATTTAAATGAAAGATATATAATATGCACACAACAATTTGGTTTCATGAAAAACACATGCACAACAGATACTTTGAACTTTATTAGTTTTAATTTATAAAAATTTTAAAAACATATATTGTACGTCTTGTCCAACGCATTTGACTGCATTAGCCACAATATTTTGTTACAAGAACTCGAATACTATGGATTTAAAGGTATTTCACTTGAGCTTATGAGATCATAACTACAAAACAGATCTCAAATTGTTGTCCATAAAGGTCATAAATCTAGTCCGAAATCATTACATTTCGGCGTTCCACAAGGGAGTTATCTAGTACCGACTCCCTTTTTAATATACATCAATGATCTAAATCTTCAGCGAAATAAAGTTAATGAAAACGCAGGTACATGGTTTACGAATAATAAAATTATAATAGAGCTCAAAAGTCAAGATTGTATATTTAGCTTAACGAAATCAAATCATAATAAAACTCAATGTGTCCGTGTTTTGGGTATAAATTTGGACCCAGAACTTAAATTACGTTACCATATACGAGAGACATATAGTAAACTAAGTAAAATAATATACCTTGTAAGAAATACCAGCAATAATACTGTTGAAGAAAACGTTTAGTTACTTGAAACTACTTGAATTTTTTATGAAAATCGTGGTTGCTATGTTTTCATGTATGGAGTATCATTAAATTCAATTTTTGTGTTATTATCGTTCAAAATAAAACTATTCTTTATTTCGTGTTTCACTGGCTACAAAATTAATATAGTAGCAGAGCGTAGTTGCTGACAACTAAACACGAAAAGAAGATATATGTAAATTTTGCTTGATTTTGTGTGCAATATTTTGACAGATGTCAGTATGGAATTCCAGGGTGTTGTAAAGCTACGAGGCGCAGACAACTGGAATCTGTGGAAGTTCGTGATCAGGAACTGAAAATGCGTACGAGGTATGTGTTGGAGAAATCACAAAACCAGAGGGACTGACGGCTGAAGCTGACGCTGCTGCGGTGGCTGCATACAACGTGAGTTTGAAAGCATGAAACAAAGCAGATAGATCAGCAAGTCAAGTCCATTGAAAGTAAAGTAATGTTGTTGCTCGTGACATGTGAAATTGCAAGAGATATGTGGGTTAAATTACATGCTATCTATGAACAGCAAACGTAACAGGCTGTGCATCATATCTGCTTAAGAAAAGGCTTGCCGTGTAACTTAAGACAGTCTTATGGCCAATTTTTGATATATGAGGTTACCAAAGCACGAGATATTAGGCACGGGAAACTTTTCAAGATGGCAATTCGAGTGAAAATACTTGAGAAAGTACGAGACAAAGCAGCTAACGCCTCAATTAAGGATTCCTTCTAGTTTTGGCACGAGCGGCTGGGACATCAAAACAAGTGTCATGTTTTGAAACTTTTGCAGAAAAATGGGTTCGAGGTACGCAAGACTGATGAGTTTTGCGGAGTATGCGATGAGGAAAAGTAACAGAGGACAACTGATCAATCAAGACAACAGCGTGCGACGGAGTGTGCAGAGATTATGTACATCGACTTGTGCGGCCAGATGGAAGCAGCGTCACTCGGAAGGGCTAAATACTTCGTATGCTTCACGTGCGATTATTCCAGTATGCGGTTTATTTACTTTTTGAAGAAAATATTGTCAAGAATAGCTGTGGATAACCTGTGAAATCTCTACAATGTGACTGCGGACTTGAATTCAATAACAACACGGTAAAGAAGCTTTTGAATTCAAAAGGTGTCACGCTTATTGTCACAAATCCGTACACTCCACAGCAGAACGGTTGCGCTGAGCAGACTAATAGAACTGTTGTGGACTTGGCTCGCACGGTGATTCTTGCGAAGAATCAAAAAATGAGATTTCAATGGACAAAAAGGTGCATTTGTCGCATACTCGGAAGATATCGACGGATTTCGAGCTTGAATGCAGCGTGAGAATCGTCGACAAATAAAATGATGCTGCAATCTGTTTACCAGGGGAAGAGGATGTTGTCGCAGCTAATCAACTATGTGAAGAAGTCGGGGGCACATCACCGAGGAGGCAACTACGGGACCGAGAGCAACTCAAACCACCGAATCGTCTGATTAAATTTATGGTATCTGAGTTGGCGAACCGAGATGTTTCAAGAAAACGATCGCATCTGCAGAGTGACAACACTGGAAGACGGCCATGGAGAAGATGCAGTGTCTGGAGAAAAATTACGTGGTCTCTTGTTCAGCTGCCAGTAGGTCGAAAGGCTATTTCGAATGAATGGGTGCACCGTATCACACAAATGCTAATGGCGAAGATACGCGATACAAGGCTCGGCTCGTCTTGTTGTTCGTGGTTACACTCAACGCAAGGGTGTGGAATACACTGAGACCTTTGCTCCAGTGACACGGTTTGACACTATTTGTGCTGTTTTAAGTATTGCCGCCGTAGAGGGTCTTATATTGCAGCAGTTTGACGTGGAATCGGCTTTCCTAAATTGTCTTCTGGAAGAGGAGATTTATATGGAGAAACCACAAGGCGATTGGATGTGTAGACTTATAAAAAGTTTATACGGACTTAAACAATCGCTTAGAATCTGGAATATATAGATCAACTACGGAATGATTGAAAGTACTTCCGACCTTTGTTTATTTTATCTAAATACGTGTCACGCTAAGTTAGTAGTTGTTCTTTACGTTGACGATGGATTAGTCGCTGCCACAAGTCAGAAAGACATCGACGAGTTCCTGCGGATGCTATAAGCCAACCTCAAGGACACGGTGGTGCCATCTGAACACTTCCTAAACATTCGGATCAATTGTCAGGAAGATGGTACGGTTTTTATCGGTCTAGGAACTTATGCAGAATCTGTGCTTCATCGCAAATAAGGTTTCCACACCAATTACAGATTATCTGGACAAGAAATATGCGGATGCAGAGTTGACATTAGCCCCATATCGCGAAGCTGTTAAATGCCTAGTGTACTTTGCCGTAGCTACCAGACCAAACCTTACCTTCGAGAAACACCGGATCATGGTGAATAATGAGATACATTAGGGGCACAACACACCTTGGTATCAGGTACAGCGCAAGTGGAGGACATGGAAAACAGGAGGCCTGCAGTTATGCAGACTTTGCAACTAAACCAAGGACGCGGCGATCCGTTAGTGGACTGCTATTCAAGTACGCGGGAGGAGCCATCACCCGGGGCCAGCAGAAAACAGCTGAGCATCTCGCTATTTACTACTGAAGCGGAGTACGTTGCCGCTAGCAAGGCGGCAAAAGACTTGCCAAGAACCCCGAATTTCATCATCGTTCAAAGCACATATCAGTCCGTCACCATTATGTGCGAGTACGAATTCAGCAGAGATATCTGATGATCGAACATGTACCGGAGAAGGACCAAGTGGCAGATATCTTGACCAAGCCTGTTTCTCAAGAACGTTTCGAATATATACGTAATCTCGTAGCGATGGGCGTTAAAAACCAAAGCTTTAGAGATGGTGTTAAAGAAAACGTTTAGTTACATGAAACTATTTAATTTTTTTTTAAATCTTGGTTTCTATGTACTTATGTATGGATTATTATTCAATTTAATTGTTGTGTTATTATCGTTAAAAAGAACTATTATTTGTGCAATATACCATATTAATTCTATATCGTGTTTTACTGGCTACGAAATTAATAAATACTGATTAGAAGTCCTCAAGATTAACTTATTTTAGATTATTCTATTCAACTATGTATATATTTTATCTGCAAATAAAGTATTCCTTTTTCAAAAAAAAAGTCGTGCGTATAATATGTTTACAAGCATATATGAACATTGTAGACCTCTTTCTAAAGAAATTAAAATCTTTATTATGCCTTAATATAATATCAAAAACCCGAAGCAATGCAAAACTAAGAAACCAATATTGACATACAAAGAAGCAGCTTGGCTGGAACGTCTTTTCGAAGAAATAGCTTCGTTGAAGAATGTTTCAGTACTCTTGGTGGACAGCGAAAGTTTGGTCAGACTTGCCAAGAACACCGAATTTCATCATCGTTCAAAGCACATAGAAGTCCGTCACCATTATGTGCGAGAACGAGTGCAGCAGACGCATCTGATGATCGAACTGGAGAAAGACCAAGTGGCAGATATCTTGACCAAGCCTGTTTGTTGAGAACGTTTTGAATATCTACGTAATTTTGTAGAGATAAACGTTAGAAACTAAAGTTTTAGAGATGGTGTTGAAGACTATATGATTTTTTTTAAATCATGGTTGCTTTGTACTCGTGTATGAAGTGTTATTCAATTCAATTGTTGCGTTATTATCGTTAATAATAAAACTATTCTTTGTGAAATAAACCATATTAATTCTATTTCGTGTTTCACTGGCTACAAAATTAATAAATACTGATTCGAAGACCTTAAGATTAACTTTTTAAATTATTCTATTTTACTATGTCCTATTCTATATTGCTTTGGGGACATATTCCATCTGTAAATAATGTATTCCTTCATCAAAAAAAGAAGTGCGTATAATGTGTGGAACCAACATATATAAACATTGTAGAACTCTTTTTAAAGAATATAAGATCTTAATTATGCCCTAACAAAATATAAAAAACACGAATGAATGGAAAACCAAGAAATCAATATTGACATACAAAATATAACATCTGAAACGGAACGAAACACAAATAAAATACCATATATTACTAAGAATTGTGAGAATATAGTAATATTTCACAGCACCCAAAACAAAAATAGCAACAAATTTCCAAAATTACCAACCCCGTTAGCACGTACAAAAAAAAACACAAAAGATATGCATCATCCCACTATAATAGCGAAAAAGAAACACAAGCAGATAAACAAACACAGAAGAATGAAGAACCTAAATCAAAAAAATTAACAGACACTGAAACTGCAAATTCCTCACTACAAATAAAACAATTGATAAAAGAAAACCAAATAAATTATATACTAGATCATGAACAACTCCTAGACATATTGGAAAACACAAAAGGTCTAAACTCCGAACAAGCGTACAATATTATTATAAACGAATATACACATGAAATAGAAAAAGTAATAAATAAGCTAAATGATGTCCTCACAAAAATGAAAGGCGGTAAAATAAAATATCAAATGTATAATCTCATTAAAAAATTACGTGTTAAACGAAGATAAATAATTCACAAAATAATTCATCACAAAGCACATCACAAGACGAATTTTTAGACCCCACATACTTAAAGGACGACAGTCCAGCACCAAATTCAATCAACTAATATTATTAATAATGTCAATACTGCAGTGGAACTGTAATGGACTTTATACACATTTACCTGAGATACAAAAATTAATACATGACAAATATCCAACTTATATATGCATACAAGAAACTAGATTACATACTCACTATAAAACAAATATTAAAATCAATACGGTATAAAGAAGAACGCAAAGCTGCATATTTCAAAATTCAAAAAACTATTTTTTTTAAAAGAAACCCCCCATGTTTATTATAAAAATAAATTCTTCGTTATAAAATAAGAGTAGTTTGTGTAGCATGTCCTATGTTGAAAGTTTTTTGAAAATATTTAAATTGCATACGTAAGTATTTGTTTATAAGTCTAGTTTAGTTGGCTGTGTTTTAGCTTTATTTTATATTTTCTTTTTCTGTTTACTTCGTATTTTACATTTAATGTGAGAATAATTCATAATAATTCATTAAAATAAAAAATAATACATAGGTACTAAATACAATTTTTTTCTTTTTCCACCATGGCCTACTTTAATTAAATTTGATAACTAATGTAAATAAATGCAAATTTAATATTTTCCGTTTTACTAAAAATCTATCAACTTTTAACGTAGGACAAACTACACAAACTACCCTAATTTTTTAACAAAGAATTCATGTACAAAATAAAAAATGGGTTGTTTCGTTTAAAAAAATCGAGTTTTTTGAATTTTGTGAACTGCAATTTTATGTTCACGTAGAAATTACAATTTTCAATAATAATCAACTATTAATTTATATTATTGTAAACAAAAGCTTTCTTTATAAAACTGTTTTAGAGATTATAGAAATTCGATTCCGTTCTTGAGATATAGAGAAATAAAAGAGTGGCCGTTTTTAGATAAAAAAAAATCAAAAATAGCTGAATTACGCCGGAAGTGGTTGAGCATGAGTAATTTTTTTTATGGTATCGTATGTAAAATTTTCTGAATTTAACGGTAAAATGAAAAATATAGTATTCCATTTCAATTAAAAAAATTAGGGTCTACTTCCGGACATGAGACTCAAGAAACTCTAATACATCTAAAACGAACCAGAGCTATAGTCAGACTAGCCAAACAAACAATCATGGCAAAAATACGTAGCTGAGATTAACGAAACTACAAACTCTAAAGGTGTATGCTGCAAAATCCAACCGATCTCAATACAGACCCATGTCACTCTCCAATACACTAGGTAAATTATTACAAAAAATAATAAATAATAGACTTACATGGTTCTTGGAATCCAGAAATATAATACACTGCACAAGGCGTTTTAGAAACGAAAGAACAACTGAAGACAAAATTTTAAACCTAAACAGAATTCGCATTCCTAAACAAACATGACCTAATGGTAATTTTCGTCGACATAGAGGCCTACGAGAGTACATGGAAACTTAACATCCTTAATAACATGAAAAAATACGAGCAAGAAAGAAATATACTTTTGTACACACAAAATTTCTTAGACGACCGAAAATTTAGAATAAAAACGAACGGGTACTTTTTAGAACCAAGGGAAAAAAACGAATACCACAAGAAGAAATCTTCAGTGTAACTTTATTCCTACTGGCAATAAACTAGACTGCATATTGCACAACAGATAACGTTAATATCTCTCTTTTCGCTTATGATCTTGTTATACGAGGGTGAATCAAATATGAACCGGAATTTATTTGCATGGCCGCTCAGGAGTCGGGAGGAGGTTCGCACTGATAGGCGGAGTAGACGGGGATGTCAAATGACTGCCTACACTACAGTAAATTCTGTCATCTCTGCGCTTTAGTTGGCGTCACCATGAGTGAGCAAAAGGTTCAACTTTAGGTCGTGCAACGCATTATTATAAAATTTCTCACACGTGAGGGCGTCAAACAAACCGAAATCGTTTGAAAGCTTAAAGTAAAGCTAGCATGTTTTTCGAAAAAGAAGAAAATTTCCGATCAGAAACGTAATTCTGCTTTACGAAAATGACCCCTCTCCTCTCCCCACACATTCAATTTGACACGCAAAAAATGAAACAAAATTTATTAGACAACACTAAAACACCATCCCTACAGTCCTGACCTATCACCGTGTGATTAACACATGTTTGGGACACTGAAAATAGCACTAGAAGGTGAACGATTTGACGATGACGCTACTTTTGAGGCTTTCGTGTGCAATAGGGTATTTGACAAATTTTGGGAAAGTGTTTTAAATTGCGCATATACACCTAATTAAACATGCAAAATTATTATTATATATTTCTTTAATCGTTAATACATATAAATTCCAAATCATCACTCTGGCCGATATTAACATGTGACGGTCACGAGCCTATATGATCTTGGTATCATCTGTCATAATATATTGTTTTGTTATTTCATTATTGACAGTATTGTATTTTGCTCTAGTTAATGACGTGTAATTTAATTATTCTTTTCAGGTATGTTTAATCATTTATTTATAATTACATTATTGTTATGCTTATTTAATTCTTTTCAGAATAATAAAATCAGTTATAAAAATTAATTTAGAAATTAAATTACACAATTATTAATTCAAGAAGAAGATGGAGAAGGAGAAGGAAAAATCTAAATTATTTGTGCATATAATTAAAAGAAGTGAAGAAGATTACGAGTTGGTTGGTCTATCTGTAGATAAACAACTATGGTATATTTTGCCAGTTGAATACCAGGATTTAAAATATCATAAAGAATTATGTGCTAAATCAACTATTAAATGTGCTGTTTCTGCGATAAAACCAATTAATGGGTATCGTAAAGTAGGAGTAAGGTTAGATGAAGATTTAAAAGGGGTGTATTTTGATGAAGATGATAACCTGTGTTATAAGAATATTCCATTAGAAGAATCTAACAGTACGGTAGATACCAGGTCGATTTTTAACAAATCGGAAGACGAAATTTTTTTAATTAAGAGAATAAAAGAATTGGAAACCAAATTGAATTTGAATGAAGAAGTAAAATTACATGAGGTTGAAAAAAAATTTATACTAGATAAATTTGATAAAAAACAGAATCCTATAGAATGGTTAGAACAATTTGAAAGTGAGTGCACTAGGCACAAAGTAAATAGCGCTACAAAAATGATTGAAACACTACGTTTCTTTGTAGTAGGACCGCCTAAAGATTGGTATGAGGCAAATTTGATAAAAATTGGTTTAGTAAATTGGCAAGAATGGAAAAATACTTTTCATACAGTATTTGTAGATAAAGGTTGGTCAAAGATAAGAAAAGCATATAATTATAAATATTTAGATGGTTCATTGGTTGATTATGCATTAGCCAAAGAAAAATTGTGTTTAGAATCTGAAAGTAATAGTACAGTCATTTCAAGAATCCATATGATTGTAGTAGGACTACCATTAGAAGTACAAGACAAACTAGACCGAGAAGAGATAACAACTATTGAAAAACTGTTTACAGGACTAAGAAAACTAGACGATTCATTTAATATAGTAAAGAAAGATATATCAAATATAAGTGTAAACAAGAAGACAGACAAACCAAAGGATAAATATGATGAACAAAAGAAAAAATTCAGCGATACTTTTAAGAAACCCTGTTATATGTGTGAATCTCTAGGATGGCCTAATCGTTATCATTCGACAAATGAATGTAGAAACAAAAAACTATATACGGAGAAGAAAAAGGTTAATTTAAATGAAGCTGGTTTTGATAAAAATATAGATGATATAGCAGCAGAAAAGATGAAGATAGCAATAGATAATAAATATTTAAACTAAAACGCCCGGAGAAATTGAATTCATTGATTAAGATAAATGTACTAATTGATAATAAATTGAAAATAAAAGCTGTTTATGATAGTGGTTCTAACGTTAGTTTAATAAACCAAAGAGTTGTGGATCTTTTAAAATCAAGTTTAATAAAACATAAAAATGCATTCAAGACGATCAGTGGATTCAATTTTAGTTTGGCCCGGGCAAATATCATTTTAAAAATTGGAAATTTAACAAATAATCTAAACACCTATGTGGTAAAAAACAATCAATTCTCCTATGATTTACTACTAGGCCTAGATGCTATCACTAAGTTCAAACTAATTCAAGATGAAAATCTAAATATATTACAAAGGAATGATGAAGGAAAGATGATCAAAGTAGATGATGAAAAAAAAATGTCAAACAGATGTTCAACTAAAGAAGATGAAATTAAAAAGATGAATAAAGAAGATATAGAAGAAGATAAATGTGAGAACGAAAAAGAAGTCAATTTAAAAGAAAAGACAGATGTAAATGAATTTAAAGCAAATTTGGATCACATAAAAGATGAATATAAAAAAATGCAAATTACTAAATTAATACAGAAATATAAACATTTATTTGCTAAAGGAAAATTCGATGTTGGTAAAGTAAGATCAAGAGAAGCTGAAATTAAGTTAATAAGAGATGAATATGTTAATTCACGTGCATATAAATGTTCTATACCAGATGAAAACGAGATTAAAGCACAAATTAAGGAATTACTAGAAGCAGACCTCATTGAAGAATCAGATGCACCTTTCTCATCTCCAGTAACCCTTGCTTGCAAATAAGATGATGGTCGCAAGTCAAGACTGTGCATTGACTTTAGAAATTTGAATAAAATAATAGTACCAGAATGTTATCCTTTTCCAACTATAAACGATGTAATTGATAAAGTATCAAACTGCAAGTATTTCACCGTTATTGATATAAATTCTGCATTTTGGAGCATTCTACTTAAAGTAAAAGATAGAGAGAAGACATCATTTATCACAAAATTCGGTAAATTTATGTTTAAAGTTCTCCCTTTTGGCCTACAGAATGCCCCAGCAATTTTTCAACGTATTCTATCAAATATCATAAGAAGAAACAATCTAGATGAGTTCTGCATAAACTACATTGATGATATATTAATATTTTCTAGAACATGGAATGATCATACTAAACACATTGAAAGATTTTTACAAGTTATCGAAGAAGAAGGTTTCAAACTTAAGTTGGTTAAGTGTACATTCGCTGCAAATTCTGTAAAATACCTAGGTCATTTCATTCAAGAAAACAAAATATCTCCAGCACAAGAGAATTTAGTTGCAATCAAAAATCTAAAGAGACCAACAGATAAATCAGGCGTTCGTAGTATACTAGGTTCAATAAATTATTATTTGAAATATATCGAAAATAGTGCAGAAAAGTTTGAACCATTACACAGATTATTAAGAAAAAACGTCGAATTTCAATGGTCAGATGATTGTGAGAAGAGTTTCAATTTAATAAAAGAATACTTGTGTTCTTCTCCAATTTTAGTAATTTATGATATAGATAAAGATATATACATTGAAACTGATGCAAGTTATAAAGGTATTGGTGCAACTTTAAAACAACCACAAACTGACGGAATGTTGCATCCGGTTGCATATTTTTCAAGAAAGCTGTCTGAAAAGGAGAAAAAAATGGATATTATTCATCTAGAATGCAAGGCTATTAAAGATGCTATAAAGTATTGGCAATATTATCTGATTGGTCGAGAATTTACTATATGTAGTGATCACAAGCCCTTGGAAAATCTAAAAACCAAATCTAGAACAGATGAAATTTTAGGTAATTTGGTACATTACTTGTCCCAATTTAATTTTAAGATCATTTACAAAAAAGGAAAAGAGAATATAATAGCAGATTTGCTATCAAGACAACCAGTTCTGGAATATTTTGAAAATGAAGATGCCGTTAAAGTAACTAATTTAATAGAGTTGAATGAGATAATAAAAGATCAAAAAAATAACATAAAAGAATTGAATTCCGCAAAGAAAACTGAAAAACATGATAACATTACATTTAAAAAATTAAGGGGTAGATCAAGAATATATGTTTCAGTTGAATTCGGTATCAGACTAATCAATCGAGTACATGATTATTATGGTCATATTGGTGTTTCCCAAATGCAAAACAAAATAAGATCATTCTACTACTTCAAGAACCTAGACAAATTAGTAAGTGAGTTTTGTAAAAGCTGTTCAATATGCATGGAAAATAAAGTACGCAGACGTAGACCAATTGGTTTAATGTCAATACTGGGTCCTGCGACTGAACCCTACGAGATTATGTCCATTGATTCTGTCGGAGGTTTCGGAGGCAACAGGTCACCTAAGAAATTTATGCACATATTGGTAGATCATTTTAGTAGACATGCTTGGATTTCCACAACAAGAGGTCAATGTGCAAAAGATTTTATAAATCTTATCGATCCTATTGCAAAGAAAAACAAGATTAAAATCATCCTAGCTGATCAATATACTGGCTTAAATTCAAACGAACTCAAAAAGTATCTAGTTAAGATGGGTATTCAGTTAATATTCACTTGTATAGATTGCCCACAATCTAACGGACTAAATGAAAGATTAAACCGACACTGGGAAACAGAATAAGGTGTAAAATAAATAGTGGTGGTAAACGTGCTTGGTCAATAATAGCGGAAGAATGTGTTACAGAATACAATAGAACAATTCATAGTTCGACGAAATCTGAACCAGCATATTTATTATTTGGAAAAGAATCAATCATTTGTCCAATTGACAAACTAAATAAAGGTAATGATAATCTAGCTTATGATAGAGAAGAAGCATTTCAAAATTCAGTGAAAAGCTTTGAAGCAAACAAAAGAAGAGTTGATAAAAATCGAAGAGTACATGATTTTAAAGTTGGCGATCAGGTCTATGTTGAGAATGGAAGCAAATTGAACAGAAAGAAGACAGATAAAGTAAGAGTTGGACCTTTTACAATCCTAAAGAGAATCTCATCATCATTTTATGAAGTTGACTGTGGTAAGAAAAGGAAAGAATCGAATTACTTTCACAGTAGCAAATTGTCACTTTATTTCCCTGAAAAAGTGACTTAAGAGGGGGAGATATAAATTGCAAATCATCACTCTGGCCGATATTAACATGTGACGGTCACGAGCCTATATGATCTTGGAATCATCTGTCATAATATATTGTTTTGTTATTTCATTATTGACAGTATTGTATTTTGCTCTAGTTAATGACGTGTAATTTAATTATTCTTTCCAGGTATGTTTAATCATTTATTTATAATTACATTATTGTTATGCTTATTTAATTCTTTTCAGAATAATAAAATCAGTTATAAAAACTAATTTAGATACATTTAAAAGAGACTTTTAAAAATTTTGTTTCAAATTTCCCGCTAAAACGCTCTTGTCTCCCATGACGTCACGATCTAGTAGTTTAATAAATACTTTGTAAAAATAAGAAGTTCTTTAGTGTTTATCTGCATTGTCCATCAAAAAATGAATTCTAAAAATTATAAGTGGTGCGTAGAGAAAAAAAATAGTGATAAATTCTAAAGAACTTCTTATTTTTACAAAGTATTTACTAAACTACTAGATCGTGACGTCATAAGCGAGAAGGGTGTTTTAGAGGGAAATTTAAAATAAAAATTTTAAAACCTCATTTTAATTGTATAAACGATTAAAAAATATGTAATAATAATTTTGCATGTATAATTAAGTGTACATGTGCAATTTAAAACACTTTCCCAAAAATTGTCAAATACCCTATTGTCTAGAAACACGCTCTCGTTCTTTTTATAAAGATGGCATTAAAAAAATACCAATCCTTTTGGAAAAAATGCGTAAAAAATCAGGAGATTATGTAGAAAAATGGTATGTATCTTTCATTTTTGTATCTTGTACTAATAAATTTAAAAACAAAAATTCCGGTTCATATTCAAATCACCCTCGTATATAGCAAAAATAAAAACGTAAACTCTATTAAAAGGAAACTAGAGCAAACTATAAATAATCTGGAACACTGGTTTAGTCAAATAGGTTTCAAGTTCTCTCAATTAAATCAAAATGTGTACACTTTCCAAAAAAACGGAAAATACCTCACAGTCCTAAAATCAAAATAAAAAATATAGAAATCTAATATGTAAACTCGTTTTAAAATAGAATTTGGATGCACTGCATTCATTAACACAAATAAAACAAACTTAACACGTTAATCGCCAACAATATTAATTTCAAATCTTGTTTGAGAACTCATGTGGATTGCCGATGAGCCACACATTTTGATTCTTAGTGGACCGCGTGGTCCGTAATTGACCCACAGCTTATGCTGTTTTATATTGGATATATAAATCCTAGTTCAGCAGAAATAGATATTTTCGTGTATTGGGTCCCACGGTAAAACGAGCTTGTATTTAAAAAAGCGGGACCCTGTACGACAATTTTTTTAATAGTTATACATTTTTGTTCGATGTGTATTTTTTTCCTTTGTAAGGTTTTTTCTACAATATCTTGTTAATATCTTTATTTATACATCAAATTAAATACATTTTATGTGTAAATATAAAATACATAAAAATACATTTAACTATTTTATAGGAGTATGTCCTTCGTTAAAACAGCTGAGGCAAACAAAGAGCTAGTGTTTACAAGAGGAACAAAATGTAGTTACTCTCTTATCTTCGTCACGAGCTTTTTTGCAATTCAAATAATTTTTATGAGCTTCTCGTACCAATGAATATATTTTCTTCTTAATTTTGTATTGCCAGAAACAAGTATACTTTTGTTTTTCATTTATGGATAACATCTTTTTCTATAATTTTTTCCCCTGGCAGTAATCTCATTTATAACAAATCTAATGTTTTTTGTTCTCTGAATTGTGTTATGGTCAATTTTGATTAAGGATTAATAATTTTGAATAAAATAAATGCATTTACAACTAAAGTTCCTATTAAGAGTTCGAAAACAATTTTATGGTACCATCTAATGAATTTCCATGTCGAATAACTAAAGAGTTGATCTGAAAAATCTATTCCTGATTTCGCATTATTATAGTTAATTATTATTTTAAATTTCAAATACCTTCCTTCTTTCTTTTCTTCTTTCCGGTTTTTATTATCTCAGCATTATTGCATGTACTCAAACTCAATATTTCTCTTTTGGCTTTCCATTTTAGAATTACTATTCCGTCTTCATTTTCCCTACTTATGATTTCCCCTATATATAGTTTGCTTTTATTAATAACTTTTGATATTCCTTTTCTGTTTTTCCGTAATGTGCCTAGTAAATGTGTTTTATCGTTTTAATAAATTATAATTAATAATTGTCAATCACAATCTTTTGCCCGGAATTAAGATATTTTTCTGAAATTAAGAAAACTATATCCGTTCCTAAATAATTGCCTTTCTTCTCAGATTTTTGCTGATAAATTTGTAAATTGTAAGTGTATCCATTAGGTCCACAAAGCTTATAAATTTTTATTCCATATTTGTGTCTTTTAACAGGAATATACTGACGAAATTTCAGACGTCCTCTATACGGAACCATACTTTCGTCAACTGCTAGAGTATTACCAAGTTCGAGTATTTCTTGAATTTTTTTTACTAAAATATTTCTAAAATCTCGAACTTTATATAATCTATCATGTTCAGGAGCTTTTTCGTTGTCACTAAAATCCAATCTTTAAATTAGTTCAAACCTATTACGTGACATTACTGATGAAGCAATAAAGTTTTTCTACAATTTATTTTGCGAACTTCAATATAATCTAATTGATGGCATTTTAACTAAACCCATCCACAAAAGTAAACTTATGAAGTAGTACATTTCTTCACTATTAGTGTCTAACCATTTACAATATCTGCTATTTCGTGTCGAAGCTCTTGCAGATAAAATTTGTGCTGTATTTCGATTGGTTTCTTTCACCATCAGATTAATAATATCTGACCCAACATTTTAAAGAAACTCTTCTTCCACGTTTTCATCTGTTATACTCTCTGAAGATGATGAGCTTTCCAAAGAAGTAAACAAATTTAGGGACCAGTTGTCGCTATCTGAATTATTAGCAACATCTAGGAATTCGTCATCTGTGTCTGCCATTAAAATATTATTCGTCAGATATTATTTTTTTAGTGCAACGACTAGTAGAGGATTTATACATTTTTAGGAAATTACAACAATGCTAAAAGTACGAATGCAAACAGCAAACTACTCGTAAAGTAGGTATGTACAACGTGCAAGTGATAAACATACAAGTTATGACAAGTTAGCAGTTGTTTTTGCATAAACTCCAAACGACCCCCGTAACCCACAACATATTTTATTAGGTTTACAAAGCTTCTTATCAAAATTTAAATAAATGCAAGTATTCCACTTACTACCAAGTAATAAAAAATCAATAATATTGCTACAAACAACTGAAATGAAATATAAATGTATAGGTGAGCACGGAGCAAAATAAAACTGTAAGCCATTCGCAGACCACGTAGCGTAGGAAAGGTTACCCATGTACTATAGTCGGGAGGGACGGGTCGGTTATAAGGGGGATAGCTCACTAGGCGGTACCATTATGTTATGACGTAGAGTGGTAGGGCAAGGTAAAATATTTCGACCGAAAACTTCCAGTGAAATATTTTCCAAGAGTGCCAGCCACAGATTAGACGCCTAGAAAAATGCCAACAAATAATCACAGAATATAACCAGCATAGATCAAAACATTTTAATGCATCCTTAATTACAATTATTATTCTACTTAATCTTATGTGTAAAAAAATAAAATTTGAATATAAATAGCGACATAAAATAAGAAAAATTTAGTTTATTAGGTAAATAAGATTAAGTCGTGTTCAAATTTTAGTAAAACAACCTAATTACAAAAAAAAATTGATAAAGTACATCAAGATGGAATAATAATAAATTTATTTTATCATGTAGACTATAACATTACAGTCAAATAAAATAAAGACTAATTTAATTTTTTTTTTCAAAAACTAAACGTGTTTATTTAAAAAAACTGCCAAGATAAATAAAAACAAAGGGGCAAACAATTTGTTCTTAATTAGTTTTATTATTATACACATAAATACAAGAAATACATATAGATTCAAGCACCAAAGTCTTTTTATTTAATTAGAAATTATTGTACTGTCAGATTACAAGAATACAAGAATAAATTTCAGTCACTATTTACAAAAGCACACTTGTACTATAATTCTGTGCATAAATTATACCTTCATATATCATAATTATGAAAATAATGAATAAAATCAAATCGCTTAAAAAAAATTAACAATGTCAAAATTATTTATTATAAGGTTTACAATATCGCAACCAGATACCATTTTAAACAGAAATGCAGCATTATTTTTATAACAAAAAAAACAACTATATAGAAATATAAAAATATATAATTTTAATTATGTCATAATAATATAATAAGGAAGCTATGTATTTGTATATATTCATACCTATATTACATAATTAATTTTGCAAATTTATACTATTATTAGCTACGTACGGATTTTCATATTCCTTGTTTGTCGTGGGTCACTTAATTCGGGTAGAATGCATTTCATATAGAATTCTTGCAATTTCTTTTCCATACTTTCTAACCAAAAATTATCATCTCTCTTGATATTCTCAATTTTAATTTCTTCATTTTCTCCTGTCCATACACCTAGAATACATTCTTGCAAATCTGTTATTCGCAATTGTCCTTGAATTTGATACCACCAATTATGTTCTAACTAAACTAAATTCTGTTATAAAGACATCATCCAAAATGTTATCAATATTGTGTATAACTTTTTGTCCGTACTTTTCCAACTGATAATAAGAAACACGAAAAAAGTAAAAATAAGTAGGTACTTACATTATTTTTCTATTTGAATCACTTTCCACATCCAGAGTAAAAGTTTTTTTAGATGCAAATGCAACATCACTTTTTCTGCAGCTATTATATTCGCGTATATTATTCGATTTCTTTCGTTTTGTACACAGATACAATCGAGTTTTAGTTCCTTTTCGGTTACCCATGATTACACGGAGCACGAATTCAAAGAGTTCTATAAGTCGTCACCAAAAGTATGCAAAGTTCAGAAAAATTTGCAGGATATTTAAGGGTAAAACAGTGAGTGGAAAGGGAAACTTATATAATAGAAAATAAATTATACGCATAGTGATAGGTAGAAAATTCACATAATAACATTCTTACTACTTGGATATTTCCCGAAAGATTAACTTTAATATAGTAAGTAGATTAGCTACGAGTATAATTAGTTTTAATTTGATATCTACATTAATTTTACCGATTATGTTCTTTGATAAACCAACGGTATATTATGTTATTATATACAAATGACGGTAAGGAGATTAACTTTCAAAGTTTAAGAAAATGTACATTAGAATACATATAGAATAATTTCGTATAAGATGATTATATTTAACTGTATTTTAAATAAGAAGTATGGTTTTACTTCAAAAAGATATAGAGTGATTGAAAAAAGTTACGTACAGAAAAATAAGCAAACCATACATTAACCGCCGTTTTCATTTCTGAGAGAAAAGTAGACATGGTATATTATACGGTACGTAAATATCAGTTTTCGACCTCACAATATTCTACAGAAAAATTAAAGGAGGTGGAGCTAAAATGATGTTCGATTGCTTACCGCTAGAGTCGCTTCGACACAGTAACTGATTTGAAGGAAAATATGCAAAAATACATTTCTTTTTCCTATTAAAATTAAGGCTATTTTTAATCAGATTTCAAAAATTATTTTTCTAAATTATAGTCAAAGGTTCAATGTATGCTGGTTCTGTATTAGATTTTCCAATTTGCTTCCGTATTTTTTTATATTGCTCTGTAAAATTTGCTAAATTTAGTAATTTTGCAACTGTTTTAATACCATAATTATAACTTTTTAAACAAATTTAATACAGAACAAGCGTAGTTTTGTTATTGAACTACAATTTAAAAAAAGAATTATTAAAATTCATTAATACTTGACTTTGATTTTAATGGGATATATAAGACACATTTTTGTCACTTTGGCGCATGGGTAACCTTTCCGCGTTTGAATCAAGCGGGTTGCATACAAATATTTTACCATTTTCTTTACATAATTTAAAGAAATTGGGACAAGATACAAAGATAAGAATTCTTTTTTCGAAAATTAAATTTTTTTCCCTAAGACCTAATTAGGATTACTTAAAAATATAGTTGAAATGAAATAAAACTTTTAACAAAAAGTGGTATTGTATATTATTAAATAATAAGAAAAATTAAACGGTATCTAGATAATAATTTATCATTTTGAAATATGTACAATTTATTCAAATACTTTTTATAAATTTTTTGAAAATATGTATAAAAAATACATGTAAAAGTACGCAGTTAACCCTCACAACATTTGGCAAAATAGTTCAGCCACTATTCACTAGGAGTATTTCGTGTAAGTAAGAAAACGTAAAATAGATGGTGCTTCAAGAATTTGGTTACTCCGGGAAACTCAACTCTGGAGCAATGGTCAAAGGAGTGGGGGTGAATTATAAATTACTCATGTTTCTCTTTCGGGTTTTGGTGTCATTTGTCATTACTCTGTAGTGTCGTAATAAATATCATTATTTTCAATTAAAATAATATCGTTCAATAATATCATTCAAATTCAAAGTCATCGGCTCGTACCACGAGCACAGTTTTAACCATGACGCTGTTTTAAGAAATGTCAAATTACATTATTTAATATTTATAATAAATAATAACAAATTTATCAAAATATGATTTTAAAGCAGAACATGGTTTATAATCAAACAAATATTTTTAAAAAAATCGTTCTTTATACATAAGGGCGAAATTAAATATTGAAATTTGATTTTGACATTTCTTAAAACAGCGTTTTAGTTAAAACCGTGCTCGTGGTACGAACCATTATGTTTATTCCCAAAGAATGATTATTTTGTAAAATATCAAAATTAAACAGAAACATAAAGAGGGATTAAAATCGCATCTTCTAGAAGTGTTTAGAATACAACAGATAGCATGTAATAAAATTGAACTAGTGAATAACCAGCCTACAGTTATAATGGTTATACCTACTTTAATCCCGGATTACACCGGACATCAATAAATAGTTCACTTTCATATGTATGAATAGGCTAAAAGGCTAATATCCTTTCATTCGGTCAACCAGTTTTAGCATATTTGTGTAAAATTCGCAGTATATAAGTAGGTACGGACAATTTTCAATGAATGAAAATTAATAATTGACATTATTTCTTTGTACACTATGTATCTGCTGTTATTTTTCTAGAAAACGTCCTTCGACTTAATATTGGAGTAACAGGACTCTTCTTTATTTACTTATATAGAAAACTGTATATTAGTAATTGAAAATAAACTCGTGTATTGTCATTAAATTGGTTGCAGAAGAGGAAAATTTCATGTTGGGTGGGCACTTGGTGAAATATATTTATTTTAAAAAAAGTGTTTGTATACGCGTCAGCATCCCTTGCATAAGAGTGACCTTGGTTATATCCAGGCTTCAAAATTACCATTTTTTTGTGGTTTTTAAGCATTTATACATTCCGACATGTGTTTTCAAGTCTTTACTATTTTATGAGTACCTGATGTATTTGAAGTAAAAGGCGAAGTTCAATTCCTGGGTCAAATACCAAAACTATGAATTCTTTTTTGAACACTGGTTTTGAGGCGAAATCAGCTGTCTCAAAGGGGCTGATTTATTTTCATCATCAAATAACAATATTATTACAAAATAATGTTTTTTTCTTATTATAATGAAAAACTGTGGTGGTTAATTTGTATCGTATACTTATATTCCAGGGGCCTGTTTCTCAAAAAATACGGGACTAGTATTACTAGTCCTTACACTAGTAATACTAGTGAAGTTTACTAGTTTTTGTTTCTGATATATACAAGTGTAAAATACTAGTTACAAGTTGGGAACTAGTATTTACTAGTGTATTTGACAAAAAATACTAGTATTTTGTTTCTCAAAATATTTATGTTGTCTGTCAGACTAGTAATTTACTAGAGAAAAGCTACAAGTGTCAAAAGTTTTGTAAATTTTGAATATAAATTTTACTAGTCGTATTATTTGACAGTTCGTGTGTTTTCTTTTTCTTTTTCGCGTGTAATTCAATGGTTGTTTGTTAATGTTAATTCAGATTCATGTAGTGTCTGTCATTGTTTAGTGTTAATAGATTATTTTAAATAATATAATAATGTGGTCTAGTGACTCTGAGTCTAGTGATGAAGAAGTAGTGCGACGTCAAAAACTAATTAAAGCAAGAATAAATTCTGTCCATGCAGAAACCCCATATGAATGAGAGGTTACTCATAGCAAATAAGTTAGAAACATTAATTAATTAATTGGGACGTATTCTTCAGCTAGATATGAACAGAAACCATGCATTAACCATTAACTGTTTTAAGTTTGATCAAAATGTGACCCCGATATATTTCTAGTGTTTGTCTTGTCTACTCAACCCGAAGCGTGACAAGTTTGACAGATTTTTATCCATTCATTGAATTCAACTGCTTTAGACGATTTATTTAGAGAATGCTCCAAATAGAATACCTTTAGCATCTCTAATCATCACCAAAATAGCTAATTTCGCATCCAGTGTAGACATTTTCATAGAAAAATAATTTAATTTCAAATTAAAACACTTGAAAATGTCAACGTCAATCAGAAAATAAAATCACTTGATTTAAAGGATATTGGTTTAAATACAAGTATTTATTAAAAAAAAAAAAAAATACTAGACTATTGAAAATGTTTCAGAAACACTATTTTACTTGACTAATAAAATTTCACTTGTAACTAATAACTTGTGAACTATTAACTTGTAAACTACGAGTAGTAAAATACTTTTCAGAAACACAATTTACTAGTACTATTAATAAGTTCGCTTGTAACTTGTAACTTGTAAACTAGTATTTTTTGAGTAACAGGCCCCAGGTTGTGGAATCAAGGTTTATATTTTAGAATATTCAATTATAATTTTAATTAGCCTCGTTTCGGTATTCCTCAGAAATAAACATAATGCCATCATGAATTTTTTTAAAATATGCATTTTAATTGAAAATAATGATGTTTATTATAATACAAAACGCTATGTTTTTTAAAAATTGTTAAGCAAATTGCAATATCTATATTCGTATAAAACATTTCAAGCTTTTCAAACATTTAGTTTAAAAAACCTGATCCGATAGCACAAATCTTTACGTCTCTTGTAAAAGATGAGAGGTAAAAGATCCCAAATTTTTGATACCCTTGTGATACCAGTACTAGATAATGCTATCTCTTTCTAAAAGGTCTTAATCGTTGCAGTTGATGGTTAGCATAATATGTTTGTATTCAAGATGTGCACAGAATTCGTAGTTCTGTAAAGAAAAGAAATTTAACAAAATAGTATTTTATATCTTCTTCTCCATATCCCTGATACCCATAATCGAGTGTGGGATTTCCTTTTTTCCAGGTTGTTTTTTTATATCAATTAATAATAATAATTATCTTTCTTTTTATATTTGGACAATTAGAAATATTTATTATGATATAATACACGACGCGAAGAGGAGTGGTCCAAACACGTATATATCATACACTATTTTTTTTACAAACACTACTTTTTCATTTAAATTTATATACCTAATAATTTTTCGACATATGCCAAAATTGACGATTTGTTGTTCCAGTAAAATATGAAAAGTAGCAATTGATAAAATTGATCTTTAAATGATTGTTAAAATGAAATAATTTATTATTTATATTTTTTGAAATATGTATGTAAATAACCTACGTACAATTTACGCACATGGCTTTTGTAAATATTGGAAAAATAGAAAAAATACTAACAACAGTGATAGCAATTTTAACTATAGAAACATAAAATAGTACAAACTAACTCCACTATCGGAAGTAATTCAATATTCAAAATATCTGGTTTGCGAGAAATTGATTGCAACTTAAACTAAAAGTCTATTAATTCTCCAAATAGGACATGCTGCATAAAGTATCCCCATTTAAAATAAATCATATAAATAATTTAAAAAAATGAGATGTTCCATTAATAAATTATAAATTTATAGTTTTTATTTTCACTGCATAAAAATTCCCAACACATGAAGAAGCACTTTACTAAAATACCTACGGCGTAAAAAATTTGAAATTCTGAGAATTCATTCGCCTGAAGGTCTAAACCTACATCAGTGTAACAAAATATCTAAGTAGTAGGTAGTGCTGTTTCTGAAAACTGCCATCTACTACCAATTATACAACTAATATTATGAACTGTATGTGCTGACATCTTTATGTGATTTTTGTTTTCTCGTGTATTATTTTGTAATACAACTAGCACCACCTATTGGGCTTTAGATGCCCTGCATCATCGAAACGCACCCTTAACGTGTTAAAAGACCTAGATCAAATAATAAACCAAGCAATAAGAACAGCGATAGGTGCTTTCCCTACAAGTCCCATCAATTCCCTCCAAATGGAAGATGGAGAACAACCACTTGAAAGCAAAATAACACAAATAGCAATGTCATACATACTAAAACTATCATTAAACTCCAATAATCCAGCATACCAACACATATTTAATCGAAACACAAAATTAATAAAAAACTACATTTCCACCCTACAATATATAAACACTGCCCTTCAAAAATTCCAACTTCCCTAGATTATATCCCACAAGCCATGGCAACACCCCTCCTTGAAAAATTAACAAACTAGCACTCATCCTTGATCTACAATTTAAGAAACGTGATACATAATCTATCAAATAGAATTTCCGTAAAATACAATACAAACTCCATAACTACTAATTTATAGTGTAATGTGCAGTGCCCGCCGTCGCCGCCACTGTTACCGCCTCTGTCCCCGTCGCAGTCGTCGCCGCTGTCGCAGGGACGAGCGAGTGTCTATTGTTAGCGATGGCGAAACCGACTGGTCGGAGCCTGCTTAATTACGCGGTTGATGTAACCTATTGTGTTTTATCTAGAAGTGTTCCAGTGAGTTCTCGAATTTTCGGCTAGGATATATAAGCACCGTTAGCGAAGGCACTGGACAGTCTGATATAAATAAGCGTTGCGTGTTAAACAGTTAGTGATATAAACAGATAGTCGACAAGTTGTGAACATAAATAAATATAAATTTTATATGGGTACTATCGCACACTGGCATAATAGGCAATGTAAAGGCAGACAGGGCCGAAAAAACGCAGCCCAGATATGTATATGTATATATATATATATATATATATATATATATATATATATATATATATATATATATATATATATATATATATATATATATATATATATATAGTCTTATCATATATTTTTGTAATTTGTTTTGTTCATTCTCTTTGGGCCTCAAATTTGTATAATCTTTACCGTAGAGTATTTCTTTTGGAGTCTGGATTGAATTGTTATATGCGAAAATACAGTCGTCTAATGTTTCTTTTAGAGGTTTTAAATTAAGTTCGTGTTTTTATATTTAGATGCTCGATAAGGCTCCAGTGAAATCTTTCTATGGCATTTTATTTTGGGTTCTGTGCTGATGTTATATGTAATTCAAAATCGTTGTTGTGACAAAATGTTCGTAAAGATATATTATTAAATTCACAACCTTGGTTGGATGCAGTAGTTTTCTTGGTGGGATTTTTGTTCTAATGTATGTTTTTAAAGTCTTGACTATGATTTTACTTTAGTTTTAACAGAGTATGCTTGTGCGTGCTATGAGAACTGGTCGTATATTGTTAAAAAATAATGTCCGTTGAGGGTTAATAAATCGATATTTATAATTTCGAAAGGTCGTTCGGGTGCTTCAGTAAGGTTATCAGTAAATTGTATGGATTATCTGTCATATTTACATTCTTTGCATGTTTGGCAATTTTTTATAAGAGAGGTGATGGTATGCAGTTCAGAATTTGATACCACAAACAACATCGTTTAGAAGACATGTAGAATATAAGAAAATATGTTATAAACAGTTATAAGAAACAAATGTAGACGATTTTTGTATCATGGGTTAGTAGCAACAACTACTTTATTGTAATAAACAAATATTGAAATTAAAGTTGATTTTTTATAAGTATTGGGATCAAATCATAATATATATATATATATATATATATATATATATATATATATATATATATATATATATATATATATATATACATATAACTCTGTTAAAACTAAAGTAAAATCATAGTCAAGACTTTAAAAACATTCATTAGAACAAAAATCCCACCAAGAAAACTACTGCATCCAACCAAGGTTGTGAATTTAATAATATATCTTTACAAACATTTTGTCACAACAACGATTTTGAATTACATATAACATCAGCACAGAACCCAAAATAAAATGCCATAGAAAGATTTCACTGGAACCTTATCGAGCATCTAAAAATAAAGACACGAACTTAATTTAAAACCTCTAAAAGAAACATTAGACGACTGTATTTTCGCATATAACAATTCAATCCAGTCTGTTACAAACATGACTCCAAAAGAAATACTCTACGGTAAAGATTATACAAATTTGAGGCCCAAAGAGAATGAACAAAACAAATTACAAAAATATATGATAAGACTACCCGAGGAAATAGAACAATTACAAACCAATATTAGTAAAGAAAATTAAAAACGTTACAAAAACCCGAAAGAAAACAAAAAAATAATAAATTAAAAAATTCCACAGAAGCCTATATAAAACAAACCTCCGCTTGATAACTAAATTCAAAAAATCTTTATATATAAAACCAAGATTAGAAACTACAACGAGAAAGTTAAAACAATAAAAGCCAAAGACAAATTGAGAGAGCGAAAAGCAAAAATTGACAGATTCAAAATTTAACTGTTCCAGAATCCACAACGGATTCGTAGATGTGAAGAATATCACAAACAACCCCGGGTTTTTATTACATAATATTAGTAAGTCCCATTTAAATGAAAACGAACAATTACACTATTTTTGCAATGACATAAGCCCCATATGCGACGAATATTTAAAACTTAAACAAATTATCAACACGCAAGTAAAAAAGTTAGCAAATGAAACAATTTTAATCGAAAACACTAAAATTGTAAATTATATATTTAAAAAAAAAATAGAACAGAATACAGCTAAATTATTTAATAAAAGGAATCATTAACGGATTGGACCCATAATAAAATCCATAACCGAAAACTTAGATTCCGCTGATGAAGAACGTTATAATTCAATATTAGAACAACTCAGTAATAGTCAGAAAATACTAAATCACAAGCAAACTCTCACAGACAAAGTTAATAAAGATTTTATATATAAATTTTGTTCATTGAACCAATTAGACATTGCAATTATAGATCCCACTAGCCTTTTAAATATTACATGAAAGCCGAATAAATAAAATAAATACACATCCTTTTAGCTGTCCCATATTACACAAAAAAAACTTATACAAAATACAACAATTTACACCCACACCGTACTACGATTCCTCTTACAAACAAATACTAGGAGATAACATCATGTACATTACACATAACAATAAACATGTATCCATCCTTAAGTTTATAAACAAAAAATATTGTATATATAATTATAATCCTGTAAATAATTGTATAAACGATATATTAAATAAACAAGTATATGATGATTGTTTAAGCGAGCAAATCGCAATGAAAAATTATATTTCTCAAATACCGTTCACGAACAAAATAATCATTTTCCTACCAAATTTACAAAATTTAGAATTTAATTGTGGTAATAATTATAAGTATAAACAACTACAAGGTATTTTTATTAACGATCAAGATACATGTGCTTATTTAGAATTTGCAATCCCAGAAAAACAAGCCCCCCTCTATCAAGAACATACTTTCAATAACATAAAATTCACAGAATTAAAGAAAATACCCCAAATAAGTAAAATAAATGAAGCAAAATTAAATGTTACACATTTAAAATAATTTGAATCTGTTGAACACATAAATAATCAATATTTACCTACGTTCTATTTAATTTATTTTGTTATAATAATTATAGTTATCAAATGTAAACAAAAAAGCTTTACAAAAAAGAATAATAAAGATTTAAACTAATCCCGTTGAAATAACGTTGTTTCTTGAAGGGGAGGTATTATAATCCTTAAAACACTGCAGTTTCAGAATTCGATACCACAAACAACGTTATTTCACCCGACTAGAAGATAAGAAAATATGTTATAAATAGGTGTAAGAAGCAAATGTAGAAGATTTTTGTATCATGTTGGCTAGTAACAACTATTCTATGGTAATAAACAAATATTAAATTAAATATATACAGCGTGTCCGTCTATTAATAAACCAGCAAATATCTTGCTTATTATTACCTTTAGCGATTTCAACTATATAACATAAATTATAGTATGTTAACCCCTCTATAAAATTGTGGAAGTAGATCAATATTATTACTTTCGGTTTTGGAGTAATTGATAGCAACATATTATTTTCAGATGGAACACCCTATATATTTTTTCAAATTTGAAAAGCACATGAAATTTGATATCCAAATGTGTAAAAAAATCATATGTTGTTTTATTATAAAATAGAATAACAAATGAATAAAATATTACATTTTTATTAAATGTAGGAGGCATTGCAGTACAATTCTTTGAATAAGACATATTCTAATGACATGAAATAACAGATATAATAATTCAATATCGTATGAAAGTAAATGTATATTAATTTAAATATTTAATTAATTAATTTTCTTTATATTTGAAAGGTCTATGTAAAATAAATGAAATTGTAATGTGCAGTGCCCGCCGTCGCCGCCACTGTTACCGCCTATGTTCCCGTCGCTGTCGTTGTCGCTGTCGCCGCCGCTGTCGCAGGGACGAGCGAGTGTCTATTGTTAGCGATGACGCAACCGACTTGTCGGAGCCTGCTGAATTACGCGGTTGATGTAACCTATTGTGTTTTATCTGGAAGTGTTCTAGTGAGTTCTGGAATACGGATGCCGGGGTATATAAGCACTGTTAGCGAAGGCATTGGACAGTCTGATATAAATAAGCGTTGCGTGTTAAACAGTTGGTGATATAAACAGATAGTCGACGAGTGGTAAACATAAATAAATATAGTTGTATAAATAAGTAAGTGAGTCGTATATTGTTTAAATAAATAATCTTAGTGTTTAAGTGACTTATAATATTCTTAATCTTAATTAGTGTTTAACATTTGTTTCATCGTAGTGTTTGTTATATTTATCATCTTTTAATATCTTTTAATTTCTATTTATCGTTATAATAAACTTTTATTTTCATTATTAATAATTGTCTAATATTTTCACTTCACCCAGATAAATAAAAACGTTACAATTGTGTCAGGTGTGGGGTTAATAAACAGTGAAGTTTTAATTAAAAATAAATAATATGGCGACTAAACAATTAAAACTAAGTGAATTAAAAGTAAGTGATCTCAAGACCGAATTGGAAGAAAGAGATTTGGACACAACAGGAAAGAAGTTAGTACTTCAAGAGAGACTGAGAGAAGTGACATTCGTAAACTTATAGAAGAAAGTTCTAGAAAATCAGAAGAAAGTTCCAGAACATTAAAAGAAGAATTGACAGAAACTTCTAGAACATTAAGACAGGAAATGGCAGATAATTCTAAAAAAGCAGAAGAAAATTCTTGAACATTAGAATAAAAATTCGAACAAAAATTTGAGGAAAGTTCTAGAAAATTAGAAGAAACAGAACACTAAAAGAAGAATTATTGGAACAGTCTAGAGCATTAGAAAAAAAATTAATAGAATGTTCTAGAAAAGCAGAAGAAAATTCTAGAATATTAAAAGAAGAATTAATGGAACATTCTAGAAGTTTAGAACAAAAGTTAGAAGAAAATTCTAGCAGATTGGAACAAAAATTAGATGAACATTCTAGAAAAACTGAGGAAGACTTAAAAAATTTAGAAGATAAGTATGACAAGCAGATGGAAGAATTACGAGAAAAGATCACTAGAATTACATTGTCACCAATGCCAAATTCCGATGTAGTGAAAGCAGGTTTACAAGAAGAAAGTAAAGTAGTAAAACCAGATACTAGTACAACAATGTACATTAAAACGCCGGAATTTGATGGAAAATCTTCGTGGCCGAACTATTTAAAACAATTTGAAGCGGCTGCGAAAGCACATAACTGGACGTCCAAAGAGAATGCTACAGCGTTGACTGTTTCGTTGCGTGGGGAAGCCATCGACATTTTACAAACGCTGAAGGAAGAAGAACAAGAGACGCAACTGAGGAACCGCTATCAGAGTTCAAAAGAAAGCCTTCAAGAATTTGAAGTCGACGTAGCTCGTTTGGTGTGTCTCGCACATCCTGCAGCTCCTGACAGCGTTTTGGAGTGCTTGGCCGTTCAAGCATTTATCTACGGAGTCCGAGACAGAGAAACACGGCAAGCACTGCAATTGGCCCGCCCAAAAACATTAATTGACGCACTCTCATATGCACTCGAACATGAAGCTGCCAAATAAGCTTCACGTAATCAATCGCGAGTGCGAAATATTGATGCCGAGAGAAAAGAAGACACGGAAGATCTAGAAGAGAAAATGCGACGAATTGTTAATGAAGTGTTTGCTGAAAGAAACTTAGTTCTTCGAAAAATGCAAAAAATATGGAATCGACAAAAGAAGAAAAGAAGTTGGAAAACTAAGTCGGGTTGATGCGAAGGGGCAATCGTCAACTCGTAATCTGATAGCCCCACAATCCATCAGTTATGTCGCATCTCTTCATCATCAAGCCAGTAGCATCTACGTGAATGGCGCTGTTAATGGAAGGCCACTGAACATGTTACTAGACACGGGTGCGACAAAGACTATAATCAGACCCGATTTAGTAAAGAACACAGGCAAGATGCATCTTCAACCAACCAAATGAAGATTACGCACAGCAAAGGGAGAACAAGCTACCACATTAGGAGAAATAGATATGACCATCACTATTGGAAATACATCTTTTAAACATCGTGCGCTGGTAGCTGACGTTGAAGATGAAATAATACTGGGTATGGATGTAATGAAAAAGCACGGTTTCAAACTTGATCTGAAGAATGAAGTAATGATGGTCAATGAAGAAGAACTTGTTTTAAACTCACGAGAAGACAAGGCTGTGCGCGTACTAATGGCTGAAGATGTTACCCTTCCAGAACGCAGTGAATCTATCGTGCAAGCACAATTAGATGGTAGTTTCTGTGAGGGGAATATTGTTATGCTTGAGCCCAAGAATGATGATGTGAAGACTGGTACTGGAGTTGTTGTAGGAAAATCATTGATCAAAGCCAGTCCAGTAATACAAGTTCGAATAATGAACGTAAATTTTTATCCAGTTGTTCTTAAGAGAGAGACAATTGTAGGAGAATGCTTGGCAGTATCCTCGATTATTCGAACTGTTAAGGCCAAAGGAAACATATCTCAGGAAGTTCCGGACACGTTAATTAATGAATTATCAACATCCTTCCAAGAACTGACTGCCGACCAGAGAATCAAGGCGAAGAAATTAATTGGAAGATTTCAAGATGTGTTTCAAGTTGACAAGAAGACCAACGGGAGAACTAATGTGGTTCACCATAAGATACACACCGGCGACGTAAGACCCATCCGCCAACCAGCAAGAAGGCTACCATTGGCGAAGCGTGAGGAAGCGAAAAGAATTATTGAGGACATGAAAGAGGAAGGTGTGATCAAACCTTTAAGCAGTCCATGGGCTTCACCAGTGGTGTTAGTGAAGAAGAAGAATGGCTCTACACGATTTTGCGTCGATTACCGTCAACTTAACAACGTCACCAAGAAGGATAGCTACCCGCTACCTCAAATAGACGATACTCTAGACACTTTCGCTGGCTCGAAGATCTTGTCCACTCTGGATCTAAAGAGCGGATACTGGCAAGTCGATTTGGATCCAAAAGATAAGGAAAAGACAGCCTTCACAATTGGTACCGGACTGTGGCAATTTACTGTAATGCCATTTGGGCTCCGCAATGCCCCTGCAACGTTTGAACGATTCATAGAAACAGTATTGGCTATACTATCATGGAAAACCTGTTTAGTCTATCTCGACGACATTATTTTGGTAAGTAAAACATTCGAGGACCACATGAAGAATTTGGAAGAGGTTTTCCAGAGATTGCGGAAGGCTAACCTGAAGCTCAGCCCCAAGAAGTGTCACCTGTTCCAAAAGGAAGTTCATTACCTTCGATACGTGGTATCAGATAAGGGTATTGCAGTTGACCCGGAAAAGATAAAAGCTGTGAGAGATTGGCCAGCACCTAGAGACAAACACGAACTTAGAAGTTTTCTTGGTTTGTGTACATATAATAAAGACTAATTTAATTTTTTTTTTCAAAAACTAAACGTGTTTATTTAAAAAAACTGCCAAGATAAATAAAAACAAAGGGGCAAACAATTTGTTCTTAATTAGTTTTATTATTATACACATAAATACAAGAAATACATATAGATTCAAGCACCAAAGTCTTTTTATTTAATTAGAAATTATTGTACTGTCAGATTACAAGAATACAAGAATAAATTTCAGTCACTATTTACAAAAGCACACTTGTACTATAATTCTGTGCATAAATTATACCTTCATATATCATAATTATGAAAATAATGAATAAAATCAAATCGCTTAAAAAAAATTAACAATGTCAAAATTATTTATTATAAGGTTTACAATATCGCAACCAGATACCATTTTAAACAGAAATGCAGCATTATTTTTATAACAAAAAAAACAACTATATAGAAATATAAAAATATATAATTTTAATTATGTCATAATAATATAATAAGGAAGCTATGTATTTGTATATATTCATACCTATATTACATAATTAATTTTGCAAATTTATACTATTATTAGCTACGTACGGATTTTCATATTCCTTGTTTGTCGTGGGTCAATTAATTCGGGTAGAATGCATTTCATATAGAATTCTTGCAATTTCTTTTCCATACTTTCTAACCAAAAATTATCATCTCTCTTGATATTCTCAATTTTAATTTCTTCATTTTCTCCTGTCCATACACCTAGAATACATTCTTGCAAATCTGTTATTCGCAATTGTCCTTGAATTTGATACCACCAATTATGTTCTAACTAAACTAAATTCTGTTATAAAGACATCATCCAAAATGTTATCAATATTGTGTATAACTTTTTGTCCGTACTTTTCCAACTGATAATAAGAAACACGAAAAAAGTAAAAATAAGTAGGTACTTACATTATTTTTCTATTTGAATCACTTTCCACATCCAGAGTAAAAGTTTTTTTAGATGCAAATGCAACATCACTTTTTCTGCAGCTATTATATTCGCGTATATTATTCGATTTCTTTCGTTTTGTACACAGATACAATCGAGTTTTAGTTCCTTTTCGGTTACCCATGATTACACGGAGCACGAATTCAAAGAGTTCTATAAGTCGTCACCAAAAGTATGCAAAGTTCAGAAAAATTTGCAGGATATTTAAGGGTAAAACAGTGAGTGGAAAGGGAAACTTATATAATAGAAAATAAATTATACGCATAGTGATAGGTAGAAAATTCACATAATAACATTCTTACTACTTGGATATTTCCCGAAAGATTAACTTTAATATAGTAAGTAGATTAGCTACGAGTATAATTAGTTTTAATTTGATATCTACATTAATTTTACCGATTATGTTCTTTGATAAACCAACGGTATATTATGTTATTATATGCAAATGACGGTAAGGAGATTAACTTTCAAAGTTTAAGAAAATGTACATTAGAATACATATAGAATAATTTCGTATAAGATGATTATATTTAACTGTATTTTAAATAAGAAGTATGGTTTTACTTCAAAAAGATATAGAGTGATTGAAAAAAGTTACGTACAGAAAAATAAGCAAACCATACATTAACCGCCGTTTTCATTTCTGAGAGAAAAGTAGACATGGTATATTATACGGTACGTAAATATCAGTTTTCGACCTCACAATATTCTACAGAAAAATTAAAGGAGGTGGAGCTAAAATGATGTTCGATTGCTTACCGCTAGAGTCGCTTCGACACAGTAACTGATTTGAAGGAAAATATGCAAAAATACATTTCTTTTTCCTATTAAAATTAAGGCTATTTTTAATCAGATTTCAAAAATTATTTTTCTAAATTATAGTCAAAGGTTCAATGTATGCTGGTTCTGTATTAGATTTTCCAATTTGCTTCCGTATTTTTTTATATTGCTCTGTAAAATTTGCTAAATTTAGTAATTTTGCAACTGTTTTAATACCATAATTATAACTTTTTAAACAAATTTAATACAGAACAAGCGTAGTTTTGTTATTGAACTACAATTTAAAAAAAGAATTATTAAAATTCATTAATACTTGACTTTGATTTTAATGGGATATATAAGACACATTTTTGTCACTTTGGCGCATGGGTAACCTTTCCGCGTTTGAATCAAGCGGGTTGCATACAAATATTTTACCATTTTCTTTACATAATTTAAAGAAATTGGGACAAGATACAAAGATAAGAATTCTTTTTTCGAAAATTAAATTTTTTTCCCTAAGACCTAATTAGGATTACTTAAAAATATAGTTGAAATGAAATAAAACTTTTAACAAAAAGTGGTATTGTATATTATTAAATAATAAGAAAAATTAAACGGTATCTAGATAATAATTTATCATTTTGAAATATGTACAATTTATGCAAATACTTTTTATAAATTTTTTGAAAATATGTATAAAAAATACATGTAAAAGTACGCAGTTAACCCTCACAACATTTGGCAAAATAGTTCAGCCACTATTCACTAGGAGTATTTCGTGTAAGTAAGAAAACGTAAAATAGATGGTGCTTCAAGAATTTGGTTACTCCGGGAAACTCAACTCTGGAGCAATGGTCAAAGGAGTGGGGGTGAATTATAAATTACTCATGTTTCTCTTTCGGGTTTTGTTGTCATTTGTCATTACTCTGTAGTGTCGTAATAAATATCATTATTTTCAATTAAAATAATATCGTTCAATAATATCATTCAAATTCAAAGTCATCGGCTCGTACCACGAGCACAGTTTTAACCATGACGCTGTTTTAAGAAATGTCAAATTACATTATTTAATATTTATAATAAATAATAACAAATTTATCAAAATATGATTTTAAAGCAGAACATGGTTTATAATCAAACAAATATTTTTAAAAAAATCGTTCTTTATACATAAGGGCGAAATTAAATATTGAAATTTGATTTTGACATTTCTTAAAACAGCGTTTTAGTTAAAACCGTGCTCGTGGTACGAACCATTATGTTTATTCCCAAAGAATGATTATTTTGTAAAATATCAAAATTAAACAGAAACATAAAGAGGGATTAAAATCGCATCTTCTAGAAGTGTTTAGAATACAACAGATAGCATGTAATAAAATTGAACTAGTGAATAACCAGCCTACAGTTATAATGGTTATACCTACTTTAATCCCGGATTACACCGGACATCAATAAATAGTTCACTTTCATATGTATGAATAGGCTAAAAGGCTAATATCCTTTCATTCGGTCAACCAGTTTTAGCATATTTGTGTAAAATTCGCAGTATATAAGTAGGTACGGACAATTTTCAATGAATGAAAATTAATAATTGACATTATTTCTTTGTACACTATGTATCTGCTGTTATTTTTCTAGAAAACGTCCTTCGACTTAATATTGGAGTAACAGGACTTTTCTTTATTTACTTATATAGAAAACTGTATATTAGTAATTGAAAATAAACTCGTGTATTGTCATTAAATTGGTTGCAGAAGAGGAAAATTTCATGTTGGGTGGGCACTTGGTGAAATATATTTATTTTAAAAAAAGTGTTTGTATACGCGTCAGCATCCCTTGCATAAGAGTGACCTTGGTTATATCCAGGCTTCAAAATTACCATTTTTTTTGTGGTTTTTAAGCATTTATACATTCCGACATGTGTTTTCAAGTCTTTACTATTTTATGAGTACCTGATGTATTTGAAGTAAAAGGCGAAGTTCAATTCCTGGGTCAAATACCAAAACTATGAATTCTTTTTTGAACACTGGTTTTGAGGCGAAATCAGCTGTCTCAAAGGGGCTGATTTATTTTCATCATCAAATAACAATATTATTACAAAATAATGTTTTTTTCTTATTATAATGAAAAACTGTGGTGGTTAATTTGTATCGTATACTTATATTCCAGGGGCCTGTTTCTCAAAAAATACGGGACTAGTATTACTAGTCCTTACACTAGTAATACTAGTGAAGTTTACTAGTTTTTGTTTCTGATATATACAAGTGTAAAATACTAGTTACAAGTTGGGAACTAGTATTTACTAGTGTATTTGACAAAAAATACTAGTATTTTGTTTCTCAAAATATTTATGTTGTCTGTCAGACTAGTAATTTACTAGAGAAAAGCTACAAGTGTCAAAAGTTTTGTAAATTTTGAATATAAATTTTACTAGTCGTATTATTTGACAGTTCGTGTGTTTTCTTTTTCTTTTTCGCGTGTAATTCAATGGTTGTTTGTTAATGTTAATTCAGATTCATGTAGTGTCTGTCATTGTTTAGTGTTAATAGATTATTTTAAATAATATAATAATGTGGTCTAGTGACTCTGAGTCTAGTGATGAAGAAGTAGTGCGACGTCAAAAACTAATTAAAGCAAGAATAAATTCTGTCCATGCAGAAACCCCATATGAATGAGAGGTTACTCATAGCAAATAAGTTAGAAACATTAATTAATTAATTGGGACGTATTCTTCAGCTAGATATGAACAGAAACCATGCATTAACCATTAACTGTTTTAAGTTTGATCAAAATGTGACCCCGATATATTTCTAGTGTTTGTCTTGTCTACTCAACCCGAAGCGTGACAAGTTTGACAGATTTTTATCCATTCATTGAATTCAACTGCTTTAGACGATTTATTTAGAGAATGCTCCAAATAGAATACCTTTAGCATCTCTAATCATCACCAGAATAGCTAATTTCGCATCCAGTGTAGACATTTTCATAGAAAAATAATTTAATTTCAAATTAAAACACTTGAAAATGTCAACGTCAATCAGAAAATAAAATCACTTGATTTAAAGGATATTGGTTTAAATACAAGTATTTATTAAAAAAAAAAAAAAAAAAATACTAGACTATTGAAAATGTTTCAGAAACACTATTTTACTTGACTAATAAAATTTCACTTGTAACTAATAACTTGTGAACTATTAACTTGTAAACTACGAGTAGTAAAATACTTTTCAGAAACACAATTTACTAGTACTATTAATAAGTTCGCTTGTAACTTGTAACTTGTAAACTAGTATTTTTTGAGTAACAGGCCCCAGGTTGTGGAATCAAGGTTTATATTTTAGAATATTCAATTATAATTTTAATTAGCCTCGTTTCGGTATTCCTCAGAAATAAACATAATGCCATCATGAATTTTTTTAAAATATGCATTTTAATTGAAAATAATGATGTTTATTATAATACAAAACGCTATGTTTTTTAAAAATTGTTAAGCAAATTGCAATATCTATATTCGTATAAAACATTTCAAGCTTTTCAAACATTTAGTTTAAAAAACCTGATCCGATAGCACAAATCTTTACGTCTCTTGTAAAAGATGAGAGGTAAAAGATCCCAAATTTTTGATACCCTTGTGATACCAGTACTAGATAATGCTATCTCTTTCTAAAAGGTCTTAATCGTTGCAGTTGATGGTTAGCATAATATGTTTGTATTCAAGATGTGCACAGAATTCGTAGTTCTGTAAAGAAAAGAAATTTAACAAAATAGTATTTTATATCTTCTTCTCCATATCCCTGATACCCATAATCGAGTGTGGGATTTCTTTTTTTCCAGGTTGTTTTTTTATATCAATTAATAATAATAATTATCTTTCTTTTTATATTTGGACAATTAGAAATATTTATTATGATATAATACACGACGCGAAGAGGAGTGGTCCAAACACGTATATATCATACACTATTTTTTTTACAAACACTACTTTTTCATTTAAATTTATATACCTAATAATTTTTCGACATATGCCAAAATTGACGATTTGTTGTTCCAGTAAAATATGAAAAGTAGCAATTGATAAAATTGATCTTTAAATGATTGTTAAAATGAAATAATTTATTATTTATATTTTTTGAAATATGTATGTAAATAACCTACGTACAATTTACGCACATGGCTTTTGTAAATATTGGAAAAATAGAAAAAATACTAACAACAGTGATAGCAATTTTAACTATAGAAACATAAAATAGTACAAACTAACTCCACTATCGGAAGTAATTCAATATTCAAAATATCTGGTTTGCGAGAAATTGATTGCAACTTAAACTAAAAGTCTATTAATTCTCCAAATAGGACATGCTGCATAAAGTATCCCCATTTAAAATAAATCATATAAATAATTTAAAAAAATGAGATGTTCCATTAATAAATTATAAATTTATAGTTTTTATTTTCACTGCATAAAAATTCCCAACACATGAAGAAGCACTTTACTAAAATACCTACGGCGTAAAAAATTTGAAATTCTGAGAATTCATTCGCCTGAAGGTCTAAACCTACATCAGTGTAACAAAATATCTAAGTAGTAGGTAGTGCTGTTTCTGAAAACTGCCATCTACTACCAATTATACAACTAATATTATGAACTGTATGTGCTGACATCTTTATGTGATTTTTGTTTTCTCGTGTATTATTTTGTAATACAACTAGCACCACCTATTGGGCTTTAGATGCCCTGCATCATCGAAACGCACCCTTAACGTGTTAAAAGACCTAGATCAAATAATAAACCAAGCAATAAGAACAGCGATAGGTGCTTTCCCTACAAGTCCCATCAATTCCCTCCAAATGGAAGATGGAGAACAACCACTTGAAAGCAAAATAACACAAATAGCAATGTCATACATACTAAAACTATCATTAAACTCCAATAATCCAGCATACCAACACATATTTAATCGAAACACAAAATTAATAAAAAACTACATTTCCACCCTACAATATATAAACACTGCCCTTCAAAAATTCCAACTTCCCTAGATTATATCCCACAAGCCATGGCAACACCCCTCCTTGAAAAATTAACAAACTAGCACTCATCCTTGATCTACAATTTAAGAAACGTGATACATAATCTATCAAATAGAATTTCCGTAAAATACAATACAAACTCCATAACTACTAATTTATAGTGTAATGTGCAGTGCCCGCCGTCGCCGCCACTGTTACCGCCTCTGTCCCCGTCGCAGTCGTCGCCGCTGTCGCAGGGACGAGCGAGTGTCTATTGTTAGCGATGGCGAAACCGACTGGTCGGAGCCTGCTTAATTACGCGGTTGATGTAACCTATTGTGTTTTATCTAGAAGTGTTCCAGTGAGTTCTCGAATTTTCGGCTAGGATATATAAGCACCGTTAGCGAAGGCACTGGACAGTCTGATATAAATAAGCGTTGCGTGTTAAACAGTTAGTGATATAAACAGATAGTCGACAAGTTGTGAACATAAATAAATATAAATTTTATATGGGTACTATCGCACACTGGCATAATAGGCAATGTAAAGGCAGACAGGGCCGAAAAAACGCAGCCCAGATATGTATATGTATATATATATATATATATATATATATATATATATATATATATATATATATATATATATATATATATATATATATAGTCTTATCATATATTTTTGTAATTTGTTTTGTTCATTCTCTTTGGGCCTCAAATTTGTATAATCTTTACCGTAGAGTATTTCTTTTGGAGTCTGGATTGAATTGTTATATGCGAAAATACAGTCGTCTAATGTTTCTTTTAGAGGTTTTAAATTAAGTTCGTGTTTTTATATTTAGATGCTCGATAAGGCTCCAGTGAAATCTTTCTATGGCATTTTATTTTGGGTTCTGTGCTGATGTTATATGTAATTCAAAATCGTTGTTGTGACAAAATGTTCGTAAAGATATATTATTAAATTCACAACCTTGGTTGGATGCAGTAGTTTTCTTGGTGGGATTTTTGTTCTAATGTATGTTTTTAAAGTCTTGACTATGATTTTACTTTAGTTTTAACAGAGTATGCTTGTGCGTGCTATGAGAACTGGTCGTATATTGTTAAAAAATAATGTCCGTTGAGGGTTAATAAATCGATATTTATAATTTCGAAAGGTCGTTCGGGTGCTTCAGTAAGGTTATCAGTAAATTGTATGGATTATCTGTCATATTTACATTCTTTGCATGTTTGGTAATTTTTTATAAGAGAGGTGATGGTATGCAGTTCAGAATTTGATACCACAAACAACATCGTTTAGAAGACATGTAGAATATAAGAAAATATGTTATAAACAGTTATAAGAAACAAATGTAGACGATTTTTGTATCATGGGTTAGTAGCAACAACTACTTTATTGTAATAAACAAATATTGAAATTAAAGTTGATTTTTTATAAGTATTGGGATCAAATCATAATATATATATATATATATATATATATATATATATATATATATATATATATATATATATACATATAACTCTGTTAAAACTAAAGTAAAATCATAGTCAAGACTTTAAAAACATTCATTAGAACAAAAATCCCACCAAGAAAACTACTGCATCCAACCAAGGTTGTGAATTTAATAATATATCTTTACAAACATTTTGTCATAACAACGATTTTGAATTACATATAACATCAGCACAGAACCCAAAATAAAATGCCATAGAAAGATTTCACTGGAACCTTATCGAGCATCTAAAAATAAAGACACGAACTTAATTTAAAACCTCTAAAAGAAACATTAGACGACTGTATTTTCGCATTTAACAATTCAATCCAGTCTGTTACAAACATGACTCCAAAAGAAATACTCTACGGTAAAGATTATACAAATTTGAGGCCCAAAGAGAATGAACAAAACAAATTACAAAAATATATGATAAGACTACCCGAGGAAATAGAACAATTACAAACCAATATTAGTAAAGAAAATTAAAAACGTTACAAAAACCCGAAAGAAAACAAAAAAATAATAAATTAAAAAATTCCACAGAAGCCTATATAAAACAAACCTCCGCTTGATAACTAAATTCAAAAAATCTTTATATATAAAACCAAGATTAGAAACTACAACGAGAAAGTTAAAACAATAAAAGCCAAAGACAAATTGAGAGAGCGAAAAGCAAAAATTGACAGATTCAAAATTTAACTGTTTCAGAATCCACAACGGATTCGTAGATGTGAAGAATATCACAAACAACCCCGGGTTTTTATTACATAATATTAGTAAGTCCCATTTAAATGAAAACGAACAATTACACTATTTTTGCAATGACATAAGCCCCATATGCGACGAATATTTAAAACTTAAACAAATTATCAACACGCAAGTAAAAAAGTTAGCAAATGAAACAATTTTAATCGAAAACACTAAAATTGTAAATTATATATTTAAAAAAAAAATAGAACAGAATACAGCTAAATTATTTAATAAAAGGAATCATTAACGGATTGGACCCATAATAAAATCCATAACCGAAAACTTAGATTCCGCTGATGAAGAACGTTATAATTCAATATTAGAACAACTCAGTAATAGTCAGAAAATACTAAATCACAAGCAAACTCTCACAGACAAAGTTAATAAAGATTTTATATATAAATTTTGTTCATTGAACCAATTAGACATTGCAATTATAGATCCCACTAGCCTTTTAAATATTACATGAAAGCCGAATAAATAAAATAAATACACATCCTTTTAGCTGTCCCATATTACACAAAAAAAACTTATACAAAATACAACAATTTACACCCACACCGTACTACGATTCCTCTTACAAACAAATACTAGGAGATAACATCATGTACATTACACATAACAATAAACATGTATCCATCCTTAAGTTTATAAACAAAAAATATTGTATATATAATTATAATCCTGTAAATAATTGTATAAACGATATATTAAATAAACAAGTATATGATGATTGTTTAAGCGAGCAAATCGCAATGAAAAATTATATTTCTCAAATACCGTTCACGAACAAAATAATCATTTTCCTACCAAATTTACAAAATTTAGAATTTAATTGTGGTAATAATTATAAGTATAAACAACTACAAGGTATTTTTATTAACGATCAAGATACATGTGCTTATTTAGAATTTGCAATCCCAAAAAAACAAGCCCCCCTCTATCAAGAACATACTTTCAATAACATAAAATTCACAGAATTAAAGAAAATACCCCAAATAAGTAAAATAAATGAAGCAAAATTAAATGTTACACATTTAAAATAATTTGAATCTGTTGAACACATAAATAATCAATATTTACCTACGTTCTATTTAATTTATTTTGTTATAATAATTATAGTTATCAAATGTAAACAAAAAAGCTTTACAAAAAAGAATAATAAAGATTTAAACTAATCCCGTTGAAATAACGTTGTTTCTTGAAGGGGAGGTATTATAATCCTTAAAACACTGCAGTTTCAGAATTCGATACCACAAACAACGTTATTTCACCCGACTAGAAGATAAGAAAATATGTTATAAATAGGTGTAAGAAGCAAATGTAGAAGATTTTTGTATCATGTTGGCTAGTAACAACTATTCTATGGTAATAAACAAATATTAAATTAAATATATACAGCGTGTCCGTCTATTAATAAACCAGCAAATATCTTGCTTATTATTACCTTTAGCAATTTCAACTATATAACATAAATTATAGTATGTTAACCCCTCTATAAAATTGTGGAAGTAGATCAATATTATTACTTTCGGTTTTGGAGTAATTGATAGCAACATATTATTTTCAGATGGAACACCCTATATATTTTTTCAAATTTGAAAAGCACATGAAATTTGATATCCAAATGTGTAAAAAAATCATATGTTGTTTTATTATAAAATAGAATAACAAATGAATAAAATATTACATTTTTATTAAATGTAGGAGGCATTGCAGTACAATTCTTTGAATAAGACATATTCTAATGACATTAAATAACAGATATAATAATTCAATATCGTATGAAAGTAAATGTATATTAATTTAAATATTTAATTAATTAATTTTCTTTATATTTGAAAGGTCTATGTAAAATAAATGAAATTGTAATGTGCAGTGCCCGCCGTCGCCGCCACTGTTACCGCCTATGTTCCCGTCGCTGTCGTTGTCGCTGTCGCCGCCGCTGTCGCAGGGACGAGCGAGTGTCTATTGTTAGCGATGACGCAACCGACTTGTCGGAGCCTGCTGAATTACGCGGTTGATGTAACCTATTGTGTTTTATCTGGAAGTGTTCTAGTGAGTTCTGGAATACGGATGCCGGGGTATATAAGCACTGTTAGCGAAGGCATTGGACAGTCTGATATAAATAAGCGTTGCGTGTTAAACAGTTGGTGATATAAACAGATAGTCGACGAGTGGTAAACATAAATAAATATAGTTGTATAAATAAGTAAGTGAGTCGTATATTGTTTAAATAAATAATCTTAGTGTTTAAGTGACTTATAATATTCTTAATCTTAATTAGTGTTTAACATTTGTTTCATCGTAGTGTTTGTTATATTTATCATCTTTTAATATCTTTTAATTTCTATTTATCGTTATAATAAACTTTTATTTTCATTATTAATAATTGTCTAATATTTTCACTTCACCCAGATAAATAAAAACGTTACAATTGTGTCAGGTGTGGGGTTAATAAACAGTGAAGTTTTAATTAAAAATAAATAATATGGCGACTAAACAATTAAAACTAAGTGAATTAAAAGTAAGTGATCTCAAGACCGAATTGGAAGAAAGAGATTTGGACACAACAGGAAAGAAGTTAGTACTTCAAGAGAGACTGAGAGAAGTGACATTCGTAAACTTATAGAAGAAAGTTCTAGAAAATCAGAAGAAAGTTCCAGAACATTAAAAGAAGAATTGACAGAAACTTCTAGAACATTAAGACAGGAAATGGCAGATAATTCTAAAAAAGCAGAAGAAAATTCTTGAACATTAGAATAAAAATTCGAACAAAAATTTGAGGAAAGTTCTAGAAAATTAGAAGAAACAGAACACTAAAAGAAGAATTATTGGAACAGTCTAGAGCATTAGAAAAAAAATTAATAGAATGTTCTAGAAAAGCAGAAGAAAATTCTAGAATATTAAAAGAAGAATTAATGGAACATTCTAGAAGTTTAGAACAAAAGTTAGAAGAAAATTCTAGCAGATTGGAACAAAAATTAGATGAACATTCTAGAAAAACTGAGGAAGACTTGAAAAATTTAGAAGATAAGTATGACAAGCAGATGGAAGAATTACGAGAAAAGATCACTAGAATTACATTGTCACCAATGCCAAATTCCGATGTAGTGAAAGCAGGTTTACAAGAAGAAAGTAAAGTAGTAAAACCAGATACTAGTACAACAATGTACATTAAAACGCCGGAATTTGATGGAAAATCTTCGTGGCCGAACTATTTAAAACAATTTGAAGCGGCTGCGAAAGCACATAACTGGACGTCCAAAGAGAATGCTACAGCGTTGACTGTTTCGTTGCGTGGGGAAGCCATCGACATTTTACAAACGCTGAAGGAAGAAGAACAAGAGACGCAACTGAGGAACCGCTATCAGAGTTCAAAAGAAAGCCTTCAAGAATTTGAAGTCGACGTAGCTCGTTTGGTGTGTCTCGCACATCCTGCAGCTCCTGACAGCGTTTTGGAGTGCTTGGCCGTTCAAGCATTTATCTACGGAGTCCGAGACAGAGAAACACGGCAAGCACTGCAATTGGCCCGCCCAAAAACATTAATTGACGCACTCTCATATGCACTCGAACATGAAGCTGCCAAATAAGCTTCACGTAATCAATCGCGAGTGCGAAATATTGATGCCGAGAGAAAAGAAGACACGGAAGATCTAGAAGAGAAAATGCGACGAATTGTTAATGAAGTGTTTGCTGAAAGAAACTTAGTTCTTCGAAAAATGCAAAAAATATGGAATCGACAAAAGAAGAAAAGAAGTTGGAAAACTAAGTCGGGTTGATGCGAAGGGGCAATCGTCAACTCGTAATCTGATAGCCCCACAATCCATCAGTTATGTCGCATCTCTTCATCATCAAGCCAGTAGCATCTACGTGAATGGCGCTGTTAATGGAAGGCCACTGAACATGTTACTAGACACGGGTGCGACAAAGACTATAATCAGACCCGATTTAGTAAAGAACACAGGCAAGATGCATCTTCAACCAACCAAATGAAGATTACGCACAGCAAAGGGAGAACAAGCTACCACATTAGGAGAAATAGATATGACCATCACTATTGGAAATACATCTTTTAAACATCGTGCGCTGGTAGCTGACGTTGAAGATGAAATAATACTGGGTATGGATGTAATGAAAAAGCACGGTTTCAAACTTGATCTGAAGAATGAAGTAATGATGGTCAATGAAGAAGAACTTGTTTTAAACTCACGAGAAGACAAGGCTGTGCGCGTACTAATGGCTGAAGATGTTACCCTTCCAGAACGCAGTGAATCTATCGTGCAAGCACAATTAGATGGTAGTTTCTGTGAGGGGAATATTGTTATGCTTGAGCCCAAGAATGATGATGTGAAGACTGGTACTGGAGTTGTTGTAGGAAAATCATTGATCAAAGCCAGTCCAGTAATACAAGTTCGAATAATGAACGTAAATTTTTATCCAGTTGTTCTTAAGAGAGGGACAATTGTAGGAGAATGCTTGGCAGTATCCTCGATTATTCGAACTGTTAAGGCCAAAGGAAACATATCTCAGGAAGTTCCGGACACGTTAATTAATGAATTATCAACATCCTTCCAAGAACTGACCGCCGACCAGAGAATCAAGGCGAAGAAATTAATTGGAAGATTTCAAGATGTGTTTCAAGTTGACAAGAAGACCAACGGGAGAACTAATGTGGTTCACCATAAGATACACACCGGCGACGTAAGACCCATCCGCCAACCAGCAAGAAGGCTACCATTGGCGAAGCGTGAGGAAGCGAAAAGAATTATTGAGGACATGAAAGAGGAAGGTGTGATCAAACCTTTAAGCAGTCCATGGGCTTCACCAGTGGTGTTAGTGAAGAAGAAGAATGGCTCTACACGATTTTGCGTCGATTACCGTCAACTTAACAACGTCACCAAGAAGGATAGCTACCCGCTACCTCAAATAGACGATACTCTAGACACTTTCGCTGGCTCGAAGATCTTGTCCACTCTGGATCTAAAGAGCGGATACTGGCAAGTCGATTTGGATCCAAAAGATAAGGAAAAGACAGCCTTCACAATTGGTACCGGACTGTGGCAATTTACTGTAATGCCATTTGGGCTCCGCAATGCCCCTGCAACGTTTGAACGATTCATAGAAACAGTATTGGCTATACTATCATGGAAAACCTGTTTAGTCTATCTCGACGACATTATTTTGGTAAGTAAAACATTCGAGGACCACATGAAGAATTTGGAAGAGGTTTTCCAGAGATTGCGGAAGGCTAACCTGAAGCTCAGCCCCAAGAAGTGTCACCTGTTCCAAAAGGAAGTTCATTACCTTCGATACGTGGTATCAGATAAGGGTATTGCAGTTGACCCGGAAAAGATAAAAGCTGTGAGAGATTGGCCAGCACCTAGAGACAAACACGAACTTAGAAGTTTTCTTGGTTTGTGTACCTATTATCGACGATATGTACCTGGATTTGCCAACATAGCCAAGCCACTGACAAGGCTTACTGAAGAAGGTCGAAGATTTATCTGGGAAATGGACTGCAAAGTTGCGTTCAAAGAACTGAAACATGCTTTGACAAACGCACCTGTCCTGAGTTATACTTTACCTGAAGGAGAGTTCTTACTAGACACAGATGCCAGCAACGTGGGAATTGGTGGCGTTCTTTCCCAGATACAAGACGGGCATGAGAAGGTTATTGCCTATTTTAGTAAGACCTTGTCAAAACCAGAGATATTTCTACAAATATTTATATGAAACGAAATTTTTGATCAGAACTGACCATGCTGCATTAAAATGGCTGCTACAATTTAAGAATCCTGAAGGTCATGTGGTTAGATGGATTGAGAGACTACGGGAATACATTTCATAATCGAGCATAGGACAGGTACCAGCCATCGTAATGCCGACGCATTGTCCAGAAGGCCATGCCAAGACGAATGCAAGCATTGTATTCGACTAGAAGAGAAATTTTTCATCGTCGCCAGAACAACAGTAGTCGACGATAATTACCAGCCCGATAGACTACGCAAAGACCAAGAAAAAGACCCAACCTATACTTAAATGGTAAGCAGAGGAGAGCAAACCAGTAAGGGAAGATGTTGCACCGTACTCACCGAGCGTAAAATCGTACTGGGCGCAATGGGACTCCACGGTGCTTGAGGATGGCCTGCTAAAGCGTGTGGTAGAAAATGCTTAAGGAACTAAGAAGAGAGCTCAGTTAGTTATCCCTAAGAGTAGAGTACCAGACGTGTTGCAAGAGATCCATGACGGATCTGGAGGCCATTTCGGAGTCATCAAAACGTTAGAAAGATTGCGCCAGCGGTTTTACTGGGTTAACTTCACGGAAGATAAAGATTGGTGCAAAAAATGTGTGGTTTGCGGTGGAAGTAACGTCCGCATAAACGACGAAAAGCTCCAATGCGTCAATACAACGTTGGCAGTCCATTTGAGCGTATCGCAATTGATGTGGCTGGACCATTCCCAGAAAGTGACGAAGGAAATAAATACATCGTGGTTGTCATGGACTACTTCACCAAATGGGTTGAAGCGTAACCATTACCCAACCAGGAAGCCTCCACGGTCGCTGAAACTTTAGTTAAAGCATGTATATGCCGATTCGGAGTACCACGTGAACTCCACTCCGACCAGGGAAGAAATTTTGAGTCTGCCGTTTTCCAAAATGTCTGTAAGATATTAGGAATTAATAAAACTAGAACAACTGCATTACATCCGCAGTCTGATGGCATGGTTGAACGAATGAATAGAGCGATCAACCGATATTTGTTGAAGGTAGTCTCCAAGCACCAAAGAGACTGGGACCGACACCTCCATCTGTTCCTGTTGGCTTATCGTTCATCCGTGCATGAAACAACAGGGCAAACTTCTGCGAACATCTTATTCGGGCGTGAGTTGCGCTTACCATGCAACTTGGTGTTCGGCAGTAAACCTGGGGAAGATCTGACCGGGAAAGATTACGTTACGGACTTACGGAGAAGAATGGATGACATTCATGAACAAATCCGTACGAACATTCAAGCTACCAGTGACCGAAGTAAGGACCGGTATGACATCAAGGCCGAAAAGGGTGGATACCAACCTGGAGATTTAGTGTGGCTTTACAACCCACAAAGACGTCGTGGATTATCACCAAAGCTGCAAAAGAATTGGGAAGGCCCCTATGAGGTAGTCAAAAGGATAAACGACGTGGTATACAGAATTAAGAAACAACCTAGCGGGAAGCCGAGAGTTGTACACTTTAATCGGCTAGCCTCTTTCGCCGGAGACAACCACGAAGACCATAATGGAGCAACGGTTCGTCGGATCATAACACAAGAACCAACTTTTGAAGACTTCATGAAGAACTATTTCTTTGGCCGCAAGGCGCGGTTCGGCGTGACGAAAGAAGAACACCGAAATCTATTCACAGTGTCATCAGATTATTCCCTCGGTCACTGTGTATCAGAAGACTTAAAGATGTCCCGCGGCATAGCTTCAGCCTTTAAAGCGAAATTTGGGCGACTACAAGAACTGGCTAACCAACGCCCAACTGTTGGCAAAACGCTGCGCCTGAGGGATAGCAATGCAGACCATCAGCGGTACATCTATTACCTGGTTACAAAACCACGCTCGTATTAGAAGTTGTTAGGAACATAATAGAAATCCTCATCCGTTTTACCGGCGTAGAAATTCTCGTTTGCAGCTTTAACCTTAACGGACATAAAGAAGTCGAGCTGACCATCGACTGTCATTCCTTCAAAACTTCGAAATGCACCAACGGTAATGCATGCAGATTTCGTCATCACGAACTGTTCCGGGACGAAACAGTCTTAAGGAGGGGGCAGTTTAATGTGCAATTCCTGCCGTCGCCGCCACTGTTACCGCCTTTGTCCCCGTCGCTGTCGCTGTCGCCGCCGCTGTCGCAGGGACGAGCGTGTGTCTATTGTTAGCGATGATGCAACCGACTTGTCGGAGCCTGCTTAATTACGCGGTTGATGTAACCTATTGTGTTTTATCTGGAAGTGTTCTAATGAGTTCTGGAATACGGATGCCGGGGTATATAAGCACTGTTAGCGAAGGCATTGGGCAGTCTGATATAAATAAGCGTTGAGTGTTAAACAGTTGGTGATATAAATAGATAGTCGACGAGTGGTGTTAAAGTGACTTATAATATTCTTAATCTTAATTAGTGTTTAATATTTGTTTCATCGTAGTGTTTGTTATATTTATCATCTTTTAATATCTTTTAATTTCTATTTATCGTTATAATAAACTTTTATCTTTATTATTAATAATTGTCTAATATTTACACTTCACCCAGATAAATAAAAACGTCACAAAATGCAAAGTCTCCTAATTTTAACAAAAATGGAAAATTTCAATCATTTGCCATTCTATTTTTTAATAATAGAACATATAATTGTTTTTACACAGTTAAATATCAAATTTCACGTACTGTTCAAATTTGAAAATATATATAGGGTATTCTATTTGAAAATTAAAAGTTGCCATCAATTACTCGAAAATCGGAAGTAACAATATTGATCTACTTCATAATTTTATATGCCATCAATTACTCGAAAATCGGAAGTAACAATATTGATCTACTTCATAATTTTATAGAGTTAAAGTATTATAATTTATTTTATATAGTTAAAATTGCGAAAAGTAATAATAAGCGAGATATTTGCTGGTTTATTTATAGACAAACACTTTATATATATATATATATATATATATATTATATATATATATATATATATATATATATATATATATATATTATATATATATATATATATATATATATATATATATATATGTATATATATATATATATATATATATATGTATATATATATATATATATATATATATATATATATATATTATATATATATATATATATATATATATATATATATATATATATATATATATATATATATATATATAAAATGTCTAATATAAGAATGTTCCGAATATTCGTATTTGTTTTAGCAAATATTCGCCAATTTTTAGCTATTCGAATTCGTATCTGTATTCGTTAAATTTGGTTCGAATACACGAATACTAAACGAATAATAATCAAAGTAATTGTATTTGCTATCAAATGATATGTTTTTTCGAGACCTGTAATGCAGAAATGTAAAAAATTAAACAACTCGATCGTCTTTTTTTTGCAAAAAGTCGAAAATATGTCGTTTTTTGTATCAAATGATATGTTTTCTCAAGTTCTGCCATGCAGATCTGTCAAAATTTGACAACTCGATCGCCTGCTGCCTTTGCAAACAGTAGTCAGAAACATGTCAAATCTGGTATATGAAATTTTTTTCAAGAGCTGTTACGCAGAAATATTAAAAATATAAAAACTCGATCGACTTTTGTTTTTTGCTAAAAGTCAGAAATATGTCGTATTTAGTATCAAATTAAATGTTTTTTCAAGAGCTGTCTTGCAGAAATGTCAAATATTTGACAACTCGATCGTCTTTTGTTTTTTTGCAAAAAGTGTCAAAAATAAGTCGGGTTTGGTATCAAATGAAATGTTTTTTCAAGAGCTGCCATGAAGAAATTTCAAATATATGACAATTCGATCGACTTTTGTTTTTTGTAAAAAGTTATCAGAAATATGCCGTGTTTGGTATTGAATGTGGGGTTTCGTGGCCGCGTGCGAGAGTGTCAGGTCGCGAATTTGGGGAACCGAGTTCGATCCCGACCGATGCCAAATATTTTTAATTTTAAATGACACAAAATTGACCCCTGTGGTGCACTCTCCACGCCAGCAATGAGTGCTTGTGTGAGGTGACACCTGGTAAACACTCGCACGGTACAAATATGTCATCATCATTACCGAAATCTGCGTACAAAGCAGATTGGCACACCCAGCAATGGGTAATATGCCGTGATGATATATTTATTTATTTATTAATTTATTTGGTATTGAATTAAATGTTTACTAAATAGCTTCTATGCAAAAATATCAAAAATATGACAACTCGATCGTCTTTTGTTTTTTTGCAAAAAGCCAGAAAAATTTCGTGTTCGGTATAAAATTAAATATTTTCTCAAGAGTTGCTATGCAGAGATAACAAAAATTTGACAATTTAATCGTTTTTGAGTTTCATGCAAAAAGTTGCCAGAAATGTGTCTTATTTGGTATCAAATAAAATGTTTTCTAAAAATCTGATATGCAGAGATGTCAAAACTTTGACAACTCGACTGGCTTTTGTTATTTGCAAAAATTAGTCGGAAACATGTCGTGTTTGGCATTAAATGAAATGATTTTTTAAAGGTTGTTTTGCAGAAATGCAAAATATTTGACAGCTCAATCGTCGTTTGTTTTTGCAAAAATTTGTCACAAATATTTATTTGTTTATTTATTTGCAACCTCCCAATAGGATACAAAGTATCCCAATAACAGGGAGGGTGTTGGATACAGCAATAAATTACAATAACAACATAAATAGATACACATTATACAAAAAATATACATTCTATACAATAAGAAAACAACCAAGTACAACGACAAAATCGATTCCAGATAATCAGACAATACTCAAGATTGGATATAACCAGAGAAAAGTATAAGGGCTTGAGAGTTGTGATATTAGTGATGTTACGTGAATTTATAATAATGAAACCTAATGTTTTATAAGATGTATTCACTAAATAATCATAATGAGGACCGAAATGTAATCTGGGATCAAATATAACTCCCAAGTCCTTATGAGTATTAACTCTGTCAAGACTAAGGTCATAAATCTAGTAAGATGAAATAGTCGTTACAGTTGATCTGCCTTTAGTGAAACCATGTTGCATTGGTGTAATCATATTTGAAACTGAATAATATATATATATATATATATATATATATATATATATATATATATATATATATATATGTATATATATATATATATATATATATATATATATATATATATATATATTTGTACAAAATTTTATAAAAATATTTTGAAACATTAGAGATAGTAGAAATAGGTCTGTAGTTAGTTACATTGCTAGGATCACCAGATTTGAAAAATGGACAAATTAATGATTCTTTTAATGTTAAGGAAATATCTTATTCTTGATGCTAAGCTTAAACAATATATAAAGCGGTTTCACAAACGAATCAGAACATCCTCTTAAGATATAAGCAGGGAGATTATCTGGACTTGGAGAACATGAAACTTTTGGAGATTTAATTGACATGATAATATCGTCTTCAGTAATTTCCCTAATATTTAAATAAGCATTAGCGGAATTTGGCTTATGAATATTAGTAAAGTCTGTAACATTTTCATTAGAGTAAACACTAGAAAAGTATTCAGCAAATCCATGCACTGCCTCTAAAGTATCCCTGTAATTTATGTCATCCCAATGCATCATTTTAGGTATGCGTGTAGAGTTTTTCTTTTTATTTATAAATGACCAGATTACCTTGGGTCACTAGCTATAATTTTTTCTGAGTTTGATATAAAAATTTTATAAGCTATTTCATATCTTTTTGAATATTAGGTTTTAATGTTTTAAATTTAGTGTAATACATTTCATTATTTTTAATTTTATATAATTTATGATATTTATCTTTTAATTTAAGATCGGAAATGATTTGTTTAGTGAACCACGGTGGATAAGCAGATACTTTTCTACGTGTCAGTGGCACACATTGTGAAAATATATGATTTAATATTTTATAAAATTCGCTGAATGCTTCATCAACATCTTTGTATTTCTTCAAAATATCCCAGTCAACATTTTGGAATAGTATATACATAAATTCAAAATTAGCTTGTTTAAAATTGTAGGAAAGAACATTATTAAAAATGGAATTAGATAGTGGTGAGAGAATATCATTTACGGAAATTAGTAGAGTAGGATGAAGCGGATCCTCACGAGTCATAATAAAATTAGAACGAGTAATAATACAAGTTTTATTGGATAAAACTTCATCAAGAATACGCGAGTCACAGTTATATATTCTATTATGTTGAGTAGCTCCCAGAAAATTTGAAAAATTTTCAAATCTTGTTATATGCTTATTAATAAATCCATGCAAATATAGATCAACTAATTTACTAATATTTAAGTCACCAATCAAAATGAAACTGGACTGCATAAACTGGTAACAAGACTCGAGACACTTATAAATCATGTTCTGCTGCTCAGTTGAAATAGGAGGTGACGAATAAACAACTACAACAACAATCAGAATCATAGATGATTTATTTTTACTACTAAGAGCACATAATACCACACCACCCATTAGTTTATCTGGTATGGCATTATTACGGTTTTTTCTATAAATTGTGTACTTGGTAGGATCCAAAATTTCATCACTGTAGACTATATCGGTGAGCCACGTTTCCGTAACAGCAATAATATCAAAATCACTTACAAAATAATTATTATAAAAATCTTCTAGCTTCGTATTCAAACCACGAACATTCTGATAATGATAATAAATATTCATCATTAAAATATAAATGTTTTTAAAGCCTATGAAATTGTATGCCGTATGCCACTGCCAATGTAAACTAACAATAATAAACCAAAACTTGCAAACAAGTAAATTAAGATGAATGTGTAAACTTATAAGTAGTGGTGATATTCGCAAACTAAAGACATATGTTTAGCTGCTCCGTTTGACTGAAAAGAAGTAACAAAACAATAAAAATTAAATAATGTAATAAACATAAATTTTATGATCATATTACAATAAAATTAAGGTGAATCAAAATTAGTGCTCACATCAGGCGATTTAATATTATTATCAACTTTGTAATAGATATTACCGTTCACGGTCCACACATTTCTTTAGCCGAACTTATTGGAAATTATTTTCACAAGTGAGTACCGCTTTTTTGTTGTCCTCTTTGATTTTAATTTTAGATCCTTTCAGTTTACTTCGGGATTTTAACACTTCGTCCGTGTTTTGTAAGAAGCAAATTTAATAATGACGGGACGAGGTCTGGTTTGAGAGGATTTATTCGCACTATTTCTTTTACCGATACGAAAACAGCGATCAATGAACTGCGAAGATATATCAACCGATAATGTTTTATGGAAGATATCACGAACCTTATTTTCAGCATTTTCAGAAGACTCCTCGGGTACACTAAACACTCTGAAACAGTTTCTTCTAGAATATTGCTCCAGGCGATCGATTTCATGATGTAGTGCTGTGTTTTACATCTGGATAACATCAATGATGGCGTCATAGTACAATTTCTGCTCATTTAGCTTCTCGTTTACTCGTTGAAAAACCTTTTCAACGAGTTTGTTTAAAAAACTATGTTCACTATCATCACTGAGCAGAGCATTCACAGAATCAACTACATGAGTTGTAATACTGCGAGTCGACATTGTTGAAGGTAGATTATAACACCCAAAATAATAAAATTAGATCACAAGTTTTGTTGAAATTTCATCAATACATTCACGAACGGAGCACCAGAAAAAACGTCTACTCACGTTGGAACATTCAAACAATATGTCGTGTTTGACAACAAATGATATGATTTCTCAAGAGCTGCTTTGTAAAAACGTCAAAATATGACTTAATCGTTTTTTGTTTTTTTCAAAAGGTTGTCAAAAATATGTCGTGTTTGGTTTCAAATGTAAGTTTCCCTTTAGAGGCAAATTGGTTGTGAAGTTAGGGTGAGCAAGTTGCGTTGGAAGATTGAGTAGATAATATATATATATATATATATATATATATATATATATATATATATATATATATATATATATATATATATATATATATATATATATATATATATATATATATATATATATATATATTCATCATGACGATCGCCAAATTTTGTTCACCTCTACAGCCAAAACGGCTTGACCGATTTTGATAAAATTTATTTCAAGTCTCTAGTGCCCTCGTAATGTATTAAATTTCTGTAGGATGCATAGTTTTCGAATAAAAAATTATTAAACGTTGAAAATTAGAAATAAAACAATAGGTCACAGTTACGGTCAAAGTGGTCCATGAAAAATTTAAGACGAAGAACGCCATGTTTAACATGTCAACTTGAAACTTCAAATGGAAATATTTATAAAATGAGGACAATTTCAAAGAAGTTTAATTCATAACCATAAATTATGAGAATGGGCAAGTATATCCGCATAGGTAAAAAAGGCCTAAAACATAATTATAAATGATGAGGGTTCATAGGTACGTGGAAAGTGTTGCTAAACATGCCATAAGAAACTAGATAAAAAACAAATATTCCTAACTAGACTAAAGTGATGTCCGTACACAAGTGTATTTTTTACTCCGCAAAATGTGAAAAAAATGACCCGATAAATATAGAGCAACAGTACCTCCCGCCAATTAAAGCAAAGTGTAAAGTTGACAGTAACTTTTTTAAAAAAAGTCCCGCTAATTACAAATTGATATGAAGTAGCAGAGGCACAATACCTCCCGTTAATTGAAAATTAAGCTAGAGCAACAGTACCTCTCGCCATCTAAAACAAACTGTAAAAGTGACAGTATTTTTACTAACAAGATCTCCCGCTATTTACAAATTGAGACAAAGTAACAGTAGCACAGTACCTCATGTCAATTGAAAGTAAGGCCAGAGCAACAATACCTTCCGCTAACTGAATCAAAATGTAAAGGTGTCAGTATCTTTTTTATTAGGACGTCCCGCTAATTACAAATTAATATAAAGTAACAGTAGCACAATACCTCCTGTTAATTGAAAATAAAGCAAGAGCCACAGTGCCTTCCGCCAACTAAATTGAAGTTTAAAGTTGACAGTAGCTTATATTTAATAAGACGTCCAGCTAATTACAATTTAATACAAAGTTACAGTAGCACAATACCTTCTGTCAATTAAAAATAAAGCTAGAGCAACAGTACCTCTCGCCATCTAAATCAAATAGTAAAAGTGATAAATGTTTTTACTAACAAGATCTCCCGCTATTTACAAATTGAGATAAAGTAACATTAGCACTTCCTGTCAATTGAAAATAAGGCTCAAGCAGCAGTTCCACTCGCCAACTATATCAAGGTGTAAAGTTTACAGCAGTTTTCTTTACTAAGACGTCCCGCCAATTACAAAATGATATGAAGTAACAGTAGCACAATACCTCCCGTAATTTGAAAATAAAGCTAGAGCAACAGTACCTCCCGCCAACTAAAACAAAATGTAAAAGTGACAGTAGATCTTTTACTAATAAAAATCCCGCTATTTATAAATTGAGAAAAAGTAACAGTAGCACAGTAACTCCTGTCAATTCAAAATGTGGCTAGAGCAACAATACTTTCCGCCAACTAAATCAAAGAGTAAAGGTGACTAATTACAAAGTGATATAAAGTAACAGTAGCACAATACCTCCTGTCAATTTACAATAAAGCTAGAGCAACAGTACGTCCAGCCAACTAAATTCAAGTTTAAACTTGACAGTAGCTTTTTTAATAAACATCCCGCTAATTACATATTTATTTAGTTACAGTAGCACAATACCTCCCGTCAATTGAAAATAAAGCTAGAAAAACAATACTTCCCACCGACTAATTCAAAGTGTAAAAGTGACAGTAGATTTTTTTACTAACAAGACCTCCCGCTATTTACAAATTGACATACAGTAACAGTAGCACAGTACCTCCCGTCAATTATAAATAAAGCTAGAGCAACAGTACCTTTTGCCAACTAAATCAAAGTGTATAGTTGACAGTAGCTTTTTTATTAAAACGGCCCGTAAATACAAATTAATATAAAGTAGCAGTAGCGCAATATCTTCCATCAGTTGAAAATAAAGCTAGAGCAACAGTACCTTCCGCCAACTAAATAAACGTGTAAAAGGAACAGTAGATTTTTTAACTAACAAGGCTTCCCGCTATTTACAAATTGAGATAAATTATCAGTTGCACAGTACCTTCTGTCAATTTAAAATGAAGCTAGAACAACAGTACCTCCTACCAATTAAATCAAAGTGTAAAGTTGACCATACTTTTTTTACTATGACGACCCACTAATTACAAAATGATATAAAGTGGTCCAGCTAATTACAAACTGATATAAAATTATAGTAGCGCTATACCTTTCGTCAATTAAAAACGAAGCTAAAGCAACAGTACCTCCCGCCTACTAAATAAAAGTGTAAAAGTGACAAGAATTTTTCACTAACAAAACCTCCCGCATATTTACCAATTGAAATAAAGTAACAGTAGCGCAGTACCTCCTGTCAATTGAAAATGAAGCTAGAGGAACAGTAGCTTCCGCCAGCTACATCCTAATGTACAAGAGATTTTTACCACTAATTATAAAAAAGAGTACTTCCCGTCAATTAAAAATTTGGATAGAGTTACCTCTTTTGTTTTTGAAAAAAGTTAAAAGTATGTCGTGTTTAGTATCAAATGAAATGTTTTCTTAAGAGATGTCATGCAGAATCGTCAAAAATATATCAAGTTGATTGTCTTGTTTTTTTGCAGAAAGATGCCAGAAATATGTCATGTTTGATATCAAGTAAAAAGTTTTCTCATTAAATGTCAGGCAGAAATGTCAAAATTATGACAACTTGTACGTCGTTTGTTTTTTGCTAAAACTTGTCAGAAACATGTCGTGTTTGGTATCAAATGAAATGTTTTCTCGGAAGCTATCATGCAGAAATGTCAAAAATATAAAATATATTTTATTATAAAGTTATCAGGAATATGTCGTGTTTGGTATCAAATAATATGTTTTTTAACAGCTGTCATGCAGAGACTTCAAAAATATACCAACTCGATTGTCTTTTGTTTTTTGCAGAAAGATGTCAGAAATATGTCATGTTTGGTATCAAATGAAATGTTTTCTCAAGAGCTGTCATGCAGAAACGTCAAAAATGTATTAAGTCGATTGTCTTTTGTTTTTTTGCAGAAAGATGTCAGAAATATGTCATGTTTGGTATCAAATAAAATGTTATCTCATTAACTGTCAGGCAGAAATGTCAAACTTATGACAACTCGTACGCCGTTTTTTTCTAAAACTTGTCAGAAACATTTCGTGTTTGGTATCAAATGAAATGTTTTCTCAAGAGCTGTCATGCAAAAATGTCAAAAATATGATAACACGATTGTCTTTTGTTTCTTTCATAAAGTTGCTAGAAATATGTCGTGTATGGTATAAAATGAAATGTTTTCTCAAGAGCTGTCATGCAGAGACTTGAAAAATATACCAACTCGATTGTCTTTTGTGTTTTGCAGAAAGATGTCAGAAATATGTCATGTTTGGTATAAAATGAAATGTTTTCTCAAGAGCTGTCATGCAGAAATGTCAAAAATATGACAACTCGATCGCCTTTTGTTTTTTTTTTATAAAGTTGTCAGAAATATGTCGTGTTTGGTATTAAATGAAATGTTTTCTCAAGAGCTGTTATGCAAAAATGTCAAAAATATGACAACTCGATCGCCTTTTGTTTTTCTTTTATAAAGTTGTCAGAAATATGTCGTGTTTGGTATTAAATGTAATGTTTTCTCAAGAGCTGTCATGCAGAAATGTGAAAAATATGACAACTCGATCGTCTTTTGCTTTTTGCTAAAACTTGTCAGAAACATGTCGTATTTGATATCAAATGATATGTTTTTTCAAGAGCTGTGATGCAGAAATGTCAAGAATATGATAACACGATCGTCTTTTGTTTTTTTCATAAAGTTATCAGAAATATGTCATGTCATATCAAATGAAATGTTTTCTCAAGAGCTGTCATGCAGAAACGTCAAAAATGTATCAAGTCGATTGTCTTTTGTTTTTTTGCAGAAAGATGTCAGAAATATGTCATGTTTGGTATCAAATAAAATGTTTTCTCAATAACTGTCAGGCAGAAATGTCAAAATTATGACAACTCGTACGTCGTTTGTTTTTTTCTAAAACTTGTCAAAAACATGTCGTGATTGGTATCAAATGAAATGTTTTCTCAAGAGCTGTCATGCAGAAATGTGAAAAATATGACAACTCAATCGTCTTTTGCTTTTTGCTAAAACTTGTCAGAAACATGTCGTATTTGATATCAAATGATATGTTTTTTCAAGAGCTGTGATGCAGAAATGTCAATATTATGATAACACGGTCGTCTTTTGTTTTTTTCATAAAGTTGTCAGAAATATGTCATGTCATATCAAATGAAATGCTTTCTCAAGAGCTGTCATGCAGAAACGTCAAAAATGTATCAAGTCGATTGTCTTTTGTTTTTTTGCAGAAAGATGTCAGAAATATGTCATGTTTGGTATCAAATAAAATGTTTTCTCAATAACTGTCAGGCAGAAATGGTAAAATTATGACAACTCGTACGTCGTTTGTTTTTTCTAAAACTTGTCAGAAACATGTCGTGATTGGTATCAAATGAAATGTTTTCTTAAGAGCTGTCATGCAGATATGTCAAAAATATGATAACACGATCTTCTGTTGTTTTTTGCTAAAACTTGTCAGAAACATGTCGTGTTTAGTATCAAATGAAATGTTTTTCAAGAGCTGTCATGCAGAAATATCTAAAATATGGTAACACGATCGTCTTTTTTTTCATAAAGTTGTCAGAAATATGTCGTGTTTGGTATAAAATAAAATGTTTTCTCAAAAGCTGTCATGCAGAAATGTCAAAACTATGACAACACGATCATCCTTTGTTTTTTTTATAATTTTGTCAGAAACATGTGTTTGGTATCAAATGATATGTATCCCGCTATTTACAAATTAAGATAAAGTAACAGTAACTCCTGTCAATTCAAAATGTGGCTAGAGCAACAATACTTTCCGACAACTAAATCAAAGTGTAAGGTAACTAATTACAAAATGATATTAAGTAACAGTAGCACAATACCTCTTGTCTAGAGCAACAGTATGTTCCACCAACTAAATTCAAGTTTATAGTTGACAGTAGCTTTTTTTAATAAACATCCCGCTAATTACATATTAATATAGTTACAGTATCACAATATCTCCCGTCAATTGAAAATGAAGCTAGAAAAACAATATTTCCCACCAACTAATTCAAAGTTAAAAAGTGACAGTAGATTTTTTTAATAACAAGACCTCCCGCTATTTACAAATTGACATACATTAACAGTAGCACAGTACCTTCCGTCAATTGAAAATGAAGCTAGAGCAACAGTACCTTTTCCCAACTAAATCAAAGTGTATAGTTGACAGTAGCTTTTTTCTTAAGACATCCTGTAATTGCAAATTAATATAAAGTAGTAGTAGCGCAATACCTTCCGTCAGTTGAAAATAAAGCTAGAGCAACAGTTCCTCCCGCCAACTAAATAAACGTGTAAAAGGAACATTAGATTTTTTAACTAACAAGGCTTCCCGCTATTTACAAATTAAGATAAAGTAACAGTTGCACAGTATCTCCTGTCAATTGAAAATGAGGCTAGAGTAACAGCAGCTTCCGCCAACTAAATCAAGTAGTAAAGTTGACAGTAGCTTTTTTCTAAGATGTTTCGCTAATTACACATGGATATTAAGTAATAGTAGGACAATACCTCCTGTCAATTAAAAATGAAGCTAGAGCAACAGTACCTCCCGCCAACTAAATCAAAGTATAAAAGTGACATAAGAATGTTTTACTAACAAAACCTCCCGCTATTCTCCAATTGAAATAAAGTAACAGTAGCGCAGTACTTCCTGTCAATGGAAAATGAAGCTAAATGAACAGTACCTTCCGCTAGCTACATCCTAATGTAAAAGAAGTTTTTACCACTAATTATAAAAAAGAGCACCTCCCGTCAATTAAAAATTAGGATATAGTTACGTCTTTTGTTTTTGCAAATAAAAGTTTGTCGTGTTTAGTATCAAATAATGAAATGTTTTCTCAAGAGCTGCCATGCAGAATCGTCAAAAATGTATCAAGTTGATTGTCTTGTTTTTTTGCAGAAAGATGTCAAAAATATGTCATGTTTGATATTAAGTAAAAAGTTTTCTCAATAAATGCCAGGCAGAAATGTCAAAATGATAACAACTTATATGTCGTTTGTTTTTTGGTAAAACTTGTCAGAAACATGTCGTGTTTGGTATCAAATGAAATGTTTTCTAGAAAGCTGTCATGCAGAAATGTCAAATATATGATAAAACGATCGTCTTTTGTTTCTTTCATAAAGTTGCCAGAAATATGTCGTGTTTGGTACAAAATGAAATGTTTTCTCAAGAGCTGTTATGCAGAAATGTCAAAAATATAACAACTCGATCGTCTTTTGTTTTTTTTTATAAAGTTGTCAGAAATTTGTCGTGTTTGCTATCAAATAAAATGTTACTTTAACAGCTATCATGCAGAAACGTCAAAATTATGACAACTCGATCGTCTTTTGTTTTTTGCTAAAACTTGTTAGAAACATGTCGTGTTTGGTATTAAATGAAATGTTTTCTCAAGAGCTGTCATGGAGAAATGTAAAAAATATGATAACATGATCGTCTTTTGTTTTTTTTATAAAGTTGTCAGAAATATGTCCTGTTTGGTATAAAATGAAATGGTTTTTAAAGAGCTGTCATGCATTAATGTCAAAAAAAACACAATCGTCTTTTGTTTTTTTCATAAAGTTGTCAGAAATTTGTCGTGTTTGACATCAAATGAAATGTTTTCTTAGGAGCTGTTATGCAGAAATGTCGATCGTCTTTTGTTTTTTTTTAAAAAATTGTCATAAATATGTCGTGTTTGCTATCAAATAAAATGTTACTTTAACAGCTATCATGCAGAAACGTCAAAATTATGAAAACTCGGTTGTCTTTTGTTTTTTTTTTCAAAAGCTTGTCAGTAATATATCGTGTTTGGTATTAAATGAAATGTTTTCTCAAGAGCTGTCATGCAAAAATGTCAAAAATATGACAACTCGATCGTCTTTTGTTTTTTTACAAAGTTGTCAAAAATGTATTAAGCCGATTGTCTTTTATTTTTTTGTAGAAAGATGTCAGAAATATGTCATGTTTGGTATCAAATAAATTGTTATCTCAATAACTGTCAGGCAGAAATGTAAAAATTATGACAACTCGTACGTCGTTTGTTTTTTGCTAAATCTTGTCAGAAATATGTCGTGATTGGTATCAAATGAAATGTTTTCTCAAAAGCCGTCATGCAGAAATGTCAAAAATGTGATAACACGATCGTCTTTTGTTTCTATCATAAAGTTGCCAAAAATATGTCGTGTTTGGTATCAATTAAAAGGTTTTCTCAGGAGCTGCCATGCATAAATGTCAAAGATATGACAACTCGATCGTCTTTTGTTTTTTTTTATAAAGTTGTCAGAAATATTTCGTGTTTGGTATCAAATGAAATGTTTTCCCAAGAGATGTCATGCAAAAATGTGAAATATATAACAAATCGATCGTCTTTTGTTTTCTGCTAAAACTTGTCAGAAACATGTTGTGTTTGGTATCAAATGAAATGTTTTTTGAAGAGATGTCATGCAGAAATGTCAAAAATATGATAACACGATCGTCTTTTGTTTTTTTTTTTCATACAGTTGTCAGAAATATGTCGTGTTTGGTATCAAATGAAATATTTTTTTAAGAGCTGTCATGCAGAAATGTGAATAATATGACAACACGATCGGCTTTTGTTTTTTTCATAAAGTTGCCAGAAATATGCCGTGTTTGGTATCAAGTAAAATGTTTTCTCAAGAGCTGTCATGCAGAAATATCAAAACTATGACAACACGATCATCCTTTGTTTTTTTTCAAAATTTTGTCAGAAATATGTCGTGTTTGGTATCAAATGATATGTTTTTTCTTAAGTTGTCATGCAAAAATGTCAAAAATATGACAACTCAATCATCTTTTATTTTTTGCAGAAACTTGTCAGAAATATGTCATAAAATCAAATAAATTGCCGTCTCGACAGCTGTTATGCAGAAATGTCAAAAATATGACAACTCGTTCGTTTTTTGGTTTTTATAGTTGTCAAAATTATATTGTGTTTGGTGTCAAATGAAAATTTAAGGGCTGCTATGCGGAAATGTCAAAAACTTGACAACCCGATTGTCTTTTGCTTTTTTGCAAAAAGCTTTCGGGAATATGTCGTGTGTGGTATCACATGGGAGGTCTCCCTTTAAGGGCACTTTGGTTGGGCAGTTTGGGTGAGCAACTTGCTTGGGCAAATTTAGTGAGCAGGAGAGGAGTTTAACCTTTGAGAAGACTGTTACCGATTTCACTTTCGGTTTAAGGTATGCGCAGACAAACTGGTTGTACGTAAATATTATTATAAAACACTATCGGTGGAGCCCTAGGGGAAGCTTTCGCTAGTCCTTATACTAAAAGGCATAATTCACTTTCTATATATATATATATATATATATATATATATATATATATATATATATATATATATATATATGTCAAAAATATGTCGAGTTTGGTTTCAAATGTAAGTTTCCCTTTAGAGGCAAATTGGTTGGGAAGTTTGGGTGAGCAAGTTGCGTTGGAAGATTGAGTAGATAGTACAGCCAAAACGGCTTGACCGATTTTGATAAAATTTGTTTCAAGTTGTAGGATTTGATTGTCTCTAGTGCACTCGTATTGTAGCAAATTTCTGTAGGATGCATAGTTTTCGAGTAAAAAATTATTAAAAGTTGAATATTGGAAATAAAACAATAGGTCACAGTTACGATCAGAGTAATCCATCAAAAATTTAAGACGAACAACGCCATGTTTGACATATCAATTTGAAACTTTAAATGGAAATATTTATTATGACAATTTGAAAGAAGTTTAATTCCTAATCATAAATTATGAGAATGGGCAGCTATATCCGCATAGGTAAAATATAATTGTAAATTATAAATTATGACGTTTCATATGCACTTGGAAAGTGTTGCCAAACATGCCATAAGTAACTAGATATAAAACCCGCTAATTACAAATTAATATGAAGTATCAGTGGCACATAACCTCCCGTTAATTGAAAATTAAGCTAGAGCAACAGTACCACCCGCCAAGTATACCAAAGTGTAAAATTGACAGCAGTTTTCTTTACTAAGACGTCCCGCCAATAACAAATTGATAACAAGTAACAGTAGCACAATACCTCCCGTCATTCAAAAATAAAGCTAGAGCAACCGTACCTCCCGCTAACTAAAACAAAGTGTAAAAGCGACAGTAGATTTTTTACTAATAAAAAATCCCGCTATTTACATATTGAGATACAGTAACAGTATAAAATAAAATGTTTTCTCAATAACCGTCAGACAGAAATGTCAAAATTATGACAACTCGTACGTCCTTTGTTTTTTGCTAAATCTTGTCAGAAACATGTCGTGTTTGGTATCAAATGAAATGTTTTCTCAAGAGCTGTCATGCAGAAAATTCAAAAATATGATAACACGATCGTCCTTGGTTTCTTTTATAAAGTTGCCAGAAATATGTCGTGTTTGGTATAAAATGAAATGTTTTCTCAAGAGCTGTCATGCAGAAATGTCAAAAATATGACAACTCGATCGTCTTTCGTTTTTTTTTATAAAAGTGTCAGAAATATGTCGTGTTTGGTATCAAATAAAATGTTTTCTCAAGAGCTATCATGCAGAAATGTCAAAAATATGACAACTCGATCGTCTTTTGTTTTTTTCATAAAGTATTCAGAAATATGTCGTGTTTGGTATCAAATGAAATGTTTTCTCAGAAGTTGTTATGCAAAAATGTCAAAAATATGATAACACGATCGTCTTTTGCTTTTTCATTAAGTTGTCAGAAATATGACGTGTTTTGTATCAAATGAAATGTTTTCTCAAAAGCTGTCATGCAGAAATGTCAAAAATATGACATCTCGATCGTCTTTAGCATTTTTATAAAGTTATCAGAAATATGTCGTCTTTGCTATCAAATAAAATGTTACCTTAACAGCTCTCATACAGGAACGTCAAAATTATACAAACTCGTTCGTATTTTATTTTCCTTTCAAAAACTTGTCAGATATATATATCATGTGCGGTATCAATTCTAATGTTTTCTCAAGAGCTCTCATGCAAAAATGTCAAAAATATGACAACTCGAACGTCTTTTGCTTTTTATAAAGTTGTCATAAATATGTTGTGTTTGGTATTAAATAAAATGTTTTCCCAAAAGCTGTTATGCAAAAATGTCAAAAATATGATAACACGATCGTCTTTTGTTCCTTTCATAAAGTTTCCAGAAATATGTCGTGTTTGGTATAAAATGAAATGTTTTCTCAAGAGCTGTCATGCAGAAATGTCAAAAATATGATAACACGATCGTCTTTTGTTTTCTTCATAAAGTTGTCAGAAATATGTCGTGTTTAGTATAAAATCAATTGTTTTTCAAGAACTGCCATGCATAAATATCAAAATAGACAACACGATCGTCTTTTGTTTTTTTCATAAAGTTGTCAGATATATGTCGTGTTTGGTATCCAATGAAATGTTTTCTCAATAGCTGTTATGCAAAAATGTCAAAAATATGATAACACGATCGTCTTTTGTATTTTCATAAAATTGTCAGAAATATGTCGTGTTTGGTATCAAATGAAATGTTTTCGCAAGAGCTGTCATGCAGAAATGTCAAAAATATGACAACTCCATCGTCTTTTGCTTTTTGCTAAAAACTTTTCAGAAATACGTCGTGTTTGGTACCAAATGAAATGTTTTCTCAAAAGCTGTCATGCAGAAATGTCAAAAATATGATAACATGGTCGTCTTTTGTTTTTTTCATAAAGTTGTTAGAAATATGTCGTGTTTGGTATCAAATGAAATGTTTTCTCAAGAGCTGTTATAAAATGTCAAAAATATGATAACACGATCGTCTTTTGTTTTTTCATAAAATTGTCAGAAATATGTCGTGTTTGGTATAAAATAAAATGTTTTTTCAAGAGCTGCCATGCATAAATGTCAAAAAAGACAACACGATCGTCTTTTGTTTTTTTCATATGAAATGTTTTCGCAAGAGCTGTCATGCAGAAATGTCAAAAATATGAAAACTCGTTTGTCTTGTGTTTTTTGCTAAAACTTGTCAGAAACATGTGTTTGGTATCAAATGAAATGTTTCCTCTAGAGCTGTCATGCAGAAATGTCAAAAATATGATAATACGATCGTCTTTTGTTTTTTTTTCATAAAGTTGTCAGAAATATGTCGTGTTTGGTATAAAATAAAATGTTTTTTCAAGAGCTGCCATGCATAAATGTCAAAAAAGACAACACGATCGTCTTTAGTTTTTTTCATAAAGTTGTCAGATATATGTCGTGTTTGGTATCAAATGAAATGTTTTCTCAATAGCTGTTATGCAAAAATGTCAAAAATAAGATTACACGATCGTCTTTCGTTTTTTTCATAAAATTGTCAGAAATATGTCGTGTTTATATATATATATATATATATATATATATATATATATATATATATATATATATATATGTCAGCTCTCCAGGCCTTGCAGACCCCTGGCTTGATGAACTATTCTTCTCCACTGGCTTCTGTCGAAAGCTTTTTCTTCCCACCTGGACACCCCCATGAGTTCTAAGTCTTTTTTAACTGCATCCAACCACTTTCCTTTCGGACGCCCTCTTCTTCTTTTTGCACCTGTTCCTCCCTTTAGCACTGTTCGAACTTCTCTATTAACCGGCAACCGCACTAAATGACCCAGCCATCTTAGTCTTTGTGCTTTTACAACACCCGTTATTCCTGCTTCCCCAAACATGTTCATTATTTCGACATTAGTTCTACGTACCATCATATCACCCTCTTTTTTCCCACCAAAAATTTTCCTTAACACGCGCCTTTCCCACACTTCAATTTTATTTTGGTTCACTTTATTTAAGGTCCATATTTCGCACCCGTATACAACTGTAGGCTTTATAACCGTTCTATAAATTTTTATTTTTGCTTTGCGTGATACAGTTTTTGATTTAAGTAATCCCAATAGAGACCCTACACATCTACTTCCCTTCGCCAGTCTTGCTTCAATTTCTACATTTTCATCATTATTATTTGTCATTTTTACTCCCAAATATACAAAACTCCTTACTTCCTCAAACTGGTACATTTTATTGTCTGTAGTGACTCTTAGAGAGTTGTTGTACTCTTCACCTAGTTGCATGTATTTGGTTTTGTTCTCATTAATTCGTAAACCTGCCGTTCTAGTTGATTCTTCTAACCTCTTAAAGATGTTCTTCAGTTCTTCCTTCGACCTAGTGAGTATAGCAATATCGTCGGCATACGCAAGAATTTGATGTCTCTGTCTTCCAATATATCCTTTGGTATATATTTTGCTTTCTCTCATTGCCCACTCTAAGACCAAATTAAAAAGGATGGGAGATATTGGGTCACCTTGTCTTAGACCTTTCCTCACAATAAAATGTTCTGATGTTATTCCATCTACTACCACTTTACATTTTGTATTCTTATGCGTCATCTCAACCAACCTTATTAATTTAATTGGTATTTTAAAATACCTCAATACAGCCGAAAGTTTTTCTTTAATAATCGAGTCATACGCCTGCTTAAAATCAATAAACAATATTTTTAGCGGAAGTTTATGGTCATAACTATCCGCAATGATTTCTTTTAGACTATGTGCTTGGTCAGTAGTAGCTCTGTTACTGCGGAAACCTCCTTGGTATTCCCCCAAAATTCTCTCTGATACTTCTTTTAGCCTATCCCGTATGCATAAAGCTAATATTTTATATGCAATATCTAATAGGGCTATTCCTCTATAATTATCGCAGTGTAATCGATCTCCTTTTTTATAAATTGGACAGATTATAGCCTCTCTCCATCTCTGTGGCATTATCTCTTCCTTCCAAACATCCTGGATTATCTTACATATTGTTGCATGTATTTCTTCTCCTCCATTTTTGTATAACTCTGCAACAATCCCATTCTCCCCTGCGCTTTTATTGTTTTTTAGATCCTTTATCACTTTCAAAATTTCTTCCGCAGTAGGTGTCTCTACTATCTCTTTATTCTCCTCATATGTTTCACATGTGTCTGGCAACTTTTCCTCCATTTCTGTTTCCCTATTGAGCAATTCATCAAAGTATTCTTTCCATCTATTCAGTTTCCTTTCTCCTGTCACCAGTTTCCCAGCTTTATCTTTACAATATATGCCTTTTTGTTGGTAACCTGCTTTCTTATTTTTCACTTCTTGGTAAAAGTTATATATATTTATATATTTATTTCTGTAATTTTCTTCTACTTTTTCCAATGTTTCTTCCATTTGTCTTCTTTTTTTATTTCTGCATACTCTTTTATAATTTTTCTTTTCCTTCATGAAAGTATTTTTATTTTCTTCACTATTGTTTTGGTTTAAATAATTTTGTGCTACACTTTTTCTTTTTAGGGCATTTCTACACTCCTCGTCAAACCAATTTTCAGTGCTTTTCTTTTTTCTTGTCTTCAAAACTTGTCTTGATACTGTGCGTATTACTTGCTCTACCTGTTTCCAATTCTTTTCCACATCATCTGTATATGTAACCTTCTCTAAGTTTTCTTTTATTGCCTGCTTAAACTTCTGTTTCCCCGGTTCACATAGTAATATTTGAGTATTATATTTCTCCATACGGCTTTTCAATTCTTTAGGTTTATGCGGTAATTCTTGTTTCAGTTTAACTTGTACTAAAAATGGTCACTATTTGCCGTTGCACCTCTTCTAGTTCTTACGTCTTTAATTGCATGTGCATGTTTTCTTTCAATCACCACATGGTCGTTCTGGTTACATATGTTACTTCCTGGCATCTTCCATGTACCCTTATGAATTTCTTTTCTCATAAAAGCTGTACTCATTATCTTCAAGTTTAACTCCGCGGCAAACTCCACTAATTTATTTCCATTTTCATTTGTTACTTCGTGCTTACTATTTCCTCCAGTAATATATTTAAATATATCTTCTTTACCAATCTGAGCATTTAAATCTCCTATAATAATTTTCATGTCATATTTTGGGATTTTATTGAAAATTCTAATTAGATCTTCATAGAACTTATTTTTAATCTCATCTTCTTTTTTATTTGTAGGTGCATGTACATTTATTATATTTATTTTTCTATATAGAAAAAAAATGTCGTGTTTGGTATCAAGTAAAATGTTTTCTCAAAAGCTGTCATACAGAAATGTCAAAACTATGACAACACGATCATCCTTTGTTTTTTTCATAATTTTGTCAGAAACATGTTGTGGTTGGTATCAAATGCTATGTTTTCTTTTAAGTTGTCATGCAAAAATGTTAAAAGTATGATAACTTAATCATCTTTTATTGTTTGCAGAATCTTGTCAGAAATATGTCATGTTTGGAATCAAATAAATTGTTTTTTCTTCAAGCGTATTATAATATTCATATTATGCTACTGTATACACACTATAGAAGATATCCATTGTCTTACTAGTACAAAAATGTTGTTATTGTTGTACTAATAAAAAAATGTTAGTGTCTTAGTTCACCGCTGGTGGCGGCAGTCATCACAGGAACATTGATTATATTGTAAATTGTTATTTGACAGTTGTATCGTTTCTGTTTTGTAGTACACACAGCCAGCTTTGGCTGAAATTCCAAACACTCCAATTAAAAAACTCCAAAAAAATGTCAAAAAAATATTTGAAACACTTGAAGAAAAAATAGTATATGTCATTCGGAGTAGAACGCCCTTTTTGTGTTTCACCCAGCTTGCCTAGCCTCGGCTAGCGCCTCGGCCGCAATAGCTGGGTTCAACACAAAAAGACCGCTTTCTACTCCTAAAAACATAATATACTATTATTAACAGCTGTTATGCAGAAATGTCAAAAGTATGACAATTCGTTCGTCTTTTGGCATTTGCAAAAACTTGTCAAAACAAGTGTTGGTATTAAATGAAATGTTTTCTCAAGAGCTGTCATGCAGAAATGTTAAAATTATGACAACTCGATCGTCTTTTGTTTTTTTGTAAAGTTGTCAGAAATATGTCGTGTGTGGTGTAAAATAAAATGTTTTCCTAACAGCTGTCATGCAAAGATGTCAAAAATATGACAACTCGTTCGTTTTTTGTTATATATATATATATATATATATATATATATATATATATATATATATATATATATATATATATATATATATATATATATATATATGTATTTATGTATATTGTGTTTGGTGTCAAATGAAAAGTTTCCTTTAGGGCTGCTATGCAGAAATGCCAGAAACTTGACAACTCGATTGGCTTTTGTTTTTTTTGCAAAAAGCTGTCGGAAATATGTCGCGTGTGGTATCAAATGGGAGGTCCCCCTTTAAGGGCAATTTGGTTGGGGCAGTTTGGGTGAGCAACTTGCTTGGGCAGATTTAGTGAGCAGGAAAGGAGTTAAACCTTTGAGAAAACTGTTACCGTTTTGGACTTAACGTATCCGCAGACAGACTGGATGTACGTAAATATTATAAAACACTATCGGCGGAGCCCTATATTAAAAGGCTTAATTCACTCTATATGTATATATATATATATATATATATATATATATATATATATATATATCATTTGTTCACCTTTTTTTAAAATTGTAGGTTAAAAAAATAAAATCCGCTAAAATTTACCCTATTTTCTCTAATGTAGTAAGCCAGCTGTGCTCTGAACAATACGTCACCTTGAAATCGACAATATTTATCAACAATATTTATATGGATAACTATACACGGTGTTCATTTTCAAATATGCTAGAGCAACAGTACCTCCCGCCAACTAAATTAAAATATTTAAGTGACTGTAAATTTTGTTACTAACAAGACCTCCCGTTTTTTACAAATTAAGATAAAAGAACAGTAGCACAGTACCACCTGTCAATTGAAAATGAGGCTAGAGCAACAGTACCTTCCGCCAACTAAATCAATGTGTAAAGTTGACAGTACCTTTCTTTACTATGACGTCATGCTAATCAAAAATTGATATAAAGTAACAATAGCGCAATACCTCGCGTCAATTGAAAATGAAGCTAGAGCAACAGTACCTCCCACTAACTAAGTCAAAGTGTAAAAGTAACGGTAGATTTTTTTACTAACAACACCTCCCGCTAATAAAGAATTTAGATAAAGTAACAGTAGCACAGTACCTTTTGTCAATTAAAAATGAGACCAAAGCAACTGTACCTGCCTCCAACCAAATTAAAGTGTAAAGTTGACATTAGCTTTTTCTTACTAAGATGTACCGCTAATTACAAATTAATAATAAGTAATAGTAGCACAGTACCTCTTGTCAATTGAAAAATGAAGCTAGAGCAGCAGTACCTCTCGCCAATTAAATCAAAGAGTAAAGTTGACTATACCCGCTAATTACAAAATGATATAAAGTAACTGTAGCACAATACCTCCCGTCAGTTAAAAATAAAGCTAGAGCAACAGTACCTCTCGCCAATTCAATGAAAGTGTAAAAGTGACAGATTTTTTTATTAACAAGACCTGCCGCTATTTACAAACTGACATAAAGTAACAGTAGCACAATACCTCCCGTCAATTGAAAATAACGCTAAAACAACAGTACTTCCCGGTTACTAAATCAAAATGTAAAGTTGACAGTGACTTTTTGTGCTAAGACGTCTCGCTAATTTCAAATTGATATAAAGTAACAGTAGCATAATACCTCTCGTCAATTGAAAATAAAGCTAGAGCAACAATACCTTCCGCCAATTACATCAAAGTGTAAAAGTGACAGTAGATTATTTTATTAAAAAGACCTACTACTAGAGAGAGTAGCACAATACCTCTCTTCAATTAAAAATGAACCTAGAGCAACAGTTCCTCCCGCCAACGATATCAAAGTGTGTAATTGACAGTAGATTTTTTTACTAAGACTTCCCGCTAATTACAAATTGATGTAAAGTAATAAAAGCACAATACCACCTGTCAATTGACAATAAAGCTAGATCAATAGAACTTCATGCCAACTAAATCAATGTGTAAAATTGACTTTTTTTACTAACAAAACCTTCCAATATTTACAAATTGAGATAAAGTAACACTAGCACAGAACCTACTGTCAATTGAAAATAAGGATAGTGTAACAGTACCTCCCACCAACTAAATCAAAGTGTATAGTTAAGAGAAGCTTTTTTATTAGGACGTCCTGCTAATTACAAATTGATATAAAGTAACAGTAGCGCAATACCTCCCGTCAATTGAAAATGAATCAAGAAAAAAAGTAGATATTTTCACTAACAAGACCTCCTGCTAATTATAAATTGTGAAGAAGTAACAGTAGCACAGTACCTTTCGTCAGTTAAAAATGAAGCTAGAGCAACAGTACCATCCGCCAACTAAGTCAAAGTGTAATAGGGCGGATTTCTTTTAATAACAAGACCTCCCGCTGATTACAAATTGAGATAAAGTAACAATAGCACAGTACCTTCCGTCAATTGAAAATCAAGGTAGAGCAACAGTACCTTCCGCTAAATAAACTAAAGTGTAGATGCAACAGATTTTTTTACTAACAAGACCTTCCGCTAATTACAAATTGAGGTAAAGTAACAGTAGCACAGTACCTCCCGTCAATTTAAAAAGAAGCTAGAGCAACAATACCTCCCGCCAAATTAAAAATAATAATAGAGACTTTATTTTTAAAGAGGAAAAGTGACAGTAGATATTTTAACCAGCAAGACCTCCCGATAATTACAAATTGAGGCAAAGTGACAGTACCTTCCGCCAACTAAATCAAATTGTAATAGTGACAGATTTCTTATACTAACAAGGCCTCCCCTAATTATAAATTGTGATAAACCAACAGTAACACAATACCTCCCTTCTATTGAAAATCACGCTAGAACAACTGTACATTCCGCCAAATAAATCGAAGTGAAAAAGAGACAGATTTCTTTTACTAACAAGGCCTCCTGCTAATTACAAATTGTGATAAAGCAACAGTAGCACAATACCTTCCTTCAATGGGAGCGTTTGGGCAAAGCTTATCGTAGATGGCAGCAACGGACTAGCGTACTACGCCCGGGAATATTTGAATTGGTATCATCAAAGTTGTAACTTTATAACATGTGAACTATTCAATATATATTGTTTATTTAGTTCATAAATAATATTAATTTTAATAAATATATTATTGTTGAATATTATCTTTTCACTTTAATTAGTTTGTAATAGTTCATTTTGCATCTTCGTTCGTTTATGTACAAAGTTTTGTTGTGATGTTATTTAATTTTTTTGAGAAATGTCGGATAAAGATAATTATAATTTGTGGAAATTATAAACGCTGAAAACTGCATGAAGATGCCGTGGTGCGAGTGTAAGAGGAAGAAAAAGTCATTTAATTAACAGCCAGGTCATTTTGTTTTGACTATGTAAGGTGAAATTTAATTTTTTTTTTTTTTGTTTTGTACTTCGGGGAAAATATTATTGGCACTGCACCTCTTCTCAAAATTCTCCTTGTATTCATGAAAATTTGATTTACAAATAATTACCATAAACAAGTTTTAGATATTTATAAGCTTCACGAAAGTCTTACCAGTATCATAACTTTCTGTGAGGAAATCTGATTTCTCAAAATGCTGAGAGCAAACAAATGTCGAGTTTGGAGCATATTTTTTTAATTTTAATTAGTATAACCATAACTTTCTTTCTATTTTATCTTTCGCATGCAAGTTTGTTTTACTTTTCCAAACACAACAGAACGCATTTTTATTTATGGACCTAACCCCGTTGCTAGTGTTGGCGCGAACTATCAATTTTCTTAACAAATTCTGCAAATTTAGTTACACTTTATGCTAGCGCGCTATACTACGTGTACGTATTTCACTACACACTTCCAGAAAATACGCTAGTCCAGTGCTGCCATTAATTCGCACAATAGGCACCAAACACTCCCATTGAAAATCAAGCTAGAGCAACAGTACTTTCCGCCAATTAAATCAAAGTGTAATAGTGACAGATTTCTTTTACTAACAAGTCCCCTCGCTAATTACAAATTGAGATAAAGTAACAGTAGCACACTACCTCCCGTCAATTGAAAATTAAGCTAGAGGAACAGTACCTCCCGCCAAATAATTCAAAAGTGTAAAAGTGACAGTACATTTTTTAACTAACAAGACCTCCAGTTAATTACAAATTGAGATAAAGTACAGTAGCACAGTACCTCTCGTCAATTGAAAATGAAACTAGAGCAACAGTACCTCCCGCCAAATAATTTAAAGTATAAAAGTGACAGTAGATTATTTAACTAACACGACCTCCCGCTAATTACAAATTGAGGCAAAATAACAGTAGGACAGTACCTCCCGTCAGTTGAAAATAAGGCTAGAACAAAGTGTAATAGTAACAGATTTATATTTCTAACAAGACCTCCCGTTAATTACAAATTGAGATAAAATAACAGTAGCACAGTACCTCCCGTCAATTAAAAATGAAGATAAAACAACAGTACCTTCCACTAAATAAATCAAAGTGTAAAAGTGACAGATTTTTTAACTAACAAGACTTCTCGCTAATTACAATTTCAGGTAAAGTAACAGTAGCGCAGTACCTCTCGTTAGTTAAAAATGAGGCTAGGGCAACAGTCCCTCCCGCCAAACAAAACAAAGTGTAATAATGACAGATTTCTTTTACTAACAAGGCCTCCTGCTAATTACAAATTGAGATAAAGTAACAGTAGCACAGTACCTCCTGTCAATTAAAAATAAGGCTAGAGCAACAGTACCTCCTGCCAACTAAATCAAAGTGTAAAGTTGACAACAGCTTTTTTTTACTAAGACATAGCGCTAATTACAAATTGATATAAAATAACAGTAGCACAATACCTCCCGTCAATTAAAATGAAGCTAGAGCAACAGTACTTCCCGCCAACTAATTTAAATTGTAAAAGTTACAGTATTTTTTTTTACTAAGACCTCCTGCTATTTACAAAATGAGATACAGTAGCAGTAGCACAGTACCTCCTGTCAATTGAATATGAGGCTAGGGCATCAGTACCTTCCGCCAACTAAGACGTCCCGCTAATTAAAAATTAAGAAAAAGTGATAGTAGTACAGTACCTCTCGTCAGTTGAAAATGAGCCTAGGGCAACTGTACCTTCCGCCAACTAAATCAAAGTGTAATAGTGACGGATTTCTTTTACCAACAAAACCTCCCGCTTACAAATTGAGATAAAGTAACAGTAGCACACTACCCCCAGTCAATTGAAAATAAAGCTAGAGCAACAGTACCTCCCGCCAAATAAATCAAAGTGTAAAAGTGACAGTAGATTTTTTAGCTAACAAGACCTCGTGCTAACTACAAATAGAGATAAAGTAACAGTAGCACAGTACCTCCCGTCAGGTGAAAATGAGGCTAGAGCAACAGTACCTCGCGCCAACTAAATCAAAGTGTATAGTTGACAGTACTTTTTTACTAAAACGACCCGCTAATTACAAAATGATATAAAGTAACTGTGGCGCAATACCTCCCGTCAATTGAAAATGAAGCTAGAGGAACAGTACGTCCCGGCAACTAAATCAAAGTGTAAAAGTGACAGTACATTTTTTACTAATAAGACCTCCCACTATTCACAAATTGTCCTGTTTGATAACAAATAAAATATTTTCTCAACAGCTGACAGGCAGAAATGTGAAACTTATGATAACTCGTTCGTCTTTTGTTTTTTTGCAAAAACTTGTCAGAAACATGTGTTTGTTATAAAATGAAATGTTTTCTCAAGACCTGTCATGCAGATATGTCAAATATATGAAACCACGATCGTCTTTTGTTTTCTTTTTCATAAAGTTGTCAGAAATGTGTCGTGTTTAGTCTCAATTGAAATGTTTTCTCAAGAGCTGTCATGCAGAAATGTCAAAAATATGATAACACGATCGTCTTTAGTTTTTCTCATAAAGTTGTTAGAAATATATTGTGTTTAGCATCAAATGAAACGTTTTCTCAAAAGGAGTCATACATAAATGTCAAAAAAGACAACACGATCGTCTTTTGTTTTTTACATAAAGTTGTTGGAAATATGTTGTATTTGGTATCAAATGAAATGTTTTCTCAAGGGCTGTCATGCAGAAATGTCAAAAATATGACAACTAGATCGTCTTTTGTTTTTTCTATAAAGTTTTCAGAAATATATCGTGTTTGGTATCAAATGAAATGTTTTCTCAAGAGCTGTCGTGCAGAAATGTTAAAAATATGACAACTCGGTCGTATTTTGTTTTTTGCTAAAACTTGTTAGAAACATGTCGTGTTTAGTATCAAATGAAATAATTCTCTGGAGCTGTCATGGAGAAATGTCAAAAAAATTATAACACGATCGTCTTTTTTTCATAAAGTTGTTAAAAATATGTCGTGTTTGGTATAAAATGAAATGTTTTTTAAGAGCTGTCATGCATAAATAACAAAAAAGACAACACGATCGTCTTTTGTATTTTTCATAAAGTTGTCAGATATATGTCGTGTTTGGTATCAAATGAAATGTTTTCTCAGGAGCTGTCATGCAGAAATGTGAAAAATATGATAGCACGATGGTCTTTTGTTTTTTTACTAAAATTTTGAGAAATATGTCGTGTTTGGTATAAAATGAAATGTTTTCTCAAGAGCTGCCATGCAAAAATGTCAAAAATATGATAACACGGTCGTCTTTTGTTTCTTTCATAAAGATGCCAAAAGTATTTCGTGTTTGGTATAAAATGAGATGTTTTCTCAAGAGCTGTCATGCAGAATTGTAAAAAATATGACAACTCGATCGTCTTTTGTTTTCTTATAAAGTTGTCAGAAATATGTCGTGTTTGGTATCAAATGAAATGTTTTCTCAATAGCTGCCATGCATAAATGTCAAATAAGACAACACGATCGTCTTTTGTATTTTTCATAAAGTTGTCAGATATATGTCGTGTTTGGTATCAAATAAAATGGTTTCTCAAGAGCTGTTATGCAAAAATGTGAAAAGAATGATAATACGATCGTCTTTTGTTTTTTTCATAAAGTTGTCAGAAATATGTCGTGTTTGGTATCAAATGAAATGTTTTCTCAAGAGCTGTCATGCAAAAATGTCAAAAATATGAGAACTCTGATCGTCTTTTGTTATTTTATAAAGTTGTCAGAAATATGTCGTTTTTGGTATCAAATAAAATGATTTTTAAGAGCTGGCATGCAGAAATGTGAACAATATGACAGCACGATCGGCTTTTGTTTTTTCCATAAAGTTGCCAGAAATATGTTATGTTTGGTATCAAAAAAAAAAAATGTTTTCTCAAGAGCTGCAATGCAGAAATGTCAAAACTATGACAACACGACCATCCTTTGTTTTTTTCATAAATTTGTCAGAAACATGTCGTGTATGGTATCAAATGATATGATTTTTCTTAAGTTTTCATCCAAAAATGTTAAAAATATGGCAACTTAATCATCTTTTATTTTTTGCAGAAACTTGTCAGAAATATGTCATGTTTGGAATCAAATAAATTGCTTTCTCAACAGTTGTTACGCAGAAATGTCAAAAATATGACAATTCGTTCGTCTTTTGTTCTATGAAAAAATTTGTCAAAACATGTGTTGGTACTAAATGAAATGTTTTCTCAAGAGCTGTCAAGCAGAAATGTTAAAATTATGACAACTCGATCGTCTTTTGTTTTTTTATAAAGTTGTCAGAAATATGTCGTGTTTGGGGTCAAATAAAATGTTTTCCCAACAGCTGTCATGCAAAGATGTCAAAAATATGACAACTCGTTCGTTTCTTGTTTTTTTATAGTTGTCAAAATTATATTGTGTTTGGTGTCAAATGAAAAGTTTTCTTAAGGGCTGTTATTCGGAAATGTAAGAAACTTGACAACTCGATTGTCTTTTGTTTTTTTGCAAAAAGCTGTCGGAAATATGTCGTGTGTGTTATCAAATGGGAGGTCCCCTTTTAAGAGCACTTTGGTTGGGGCAGTATGGGTGAGCAACTTGCTTGGGCAGATTTAGTGAGCAGGAGAGGAGTTAAACCTTTGAGAAAACTGTTACCGTTTTCACTTTGGGTTTAACGTGTGCGCAGACAGACTGGATGGACGTAAATATTATTATAAATCACTATTGGTGAAGCCCTAGGGGAAGCTCGGCGTAGCCGAGTTTTCGCTAGTCCTTATACTAAAAGGCATAATTAACTCTCTATCTATATATTTATCTACACCTGTTTAGTAATATATTGATTATGTACGTAACCATGGAGACACGGAACTGTCAAATATATTGTTGAGGGTTCACAATCATCTCCATTTAGCGGTTATGCGCAAAGTATTTTGTAAGAAATAATCGTTTTATTTATCATTAATATAGTTTTATGACCATATTAACCTGGTAAGTCATCATATTTACGCTGTGAGTAATATTTCAGTAAATTGTTTAAATAGTAAGTTATTTTTATAAGATTCTAAAATTTGTTACAAAAAAATGATTAAATTATTTTCACAACCAACCTGGTATCATGGTACCAGATTAATTATTCGTAATTTTCTCTTCCGTTTTTGTAATTTATTTCATCACTAAAAATTAAATTCAAGCATATGGTTGAATTCATAATTTTACGTAGATTCTAAATATATAAAAATATATAAGATATCTCATTTGAAACATGAAACTTAGTGTCACTTCCGGTTAAACCGGAAGCGGTACCATCATGCCAAATACAATGATTTGTGAACCCTTCAGTCTAGTTTACAAATATAGAAAAAAATTGAAAATAATTATAAATAAGAAAGTTATTTAGAGTGGACCAATTTTCAGTGTCACCCGGTATAATATGATTTCAATTGCAGGTGTATATAAAATATCGTATTTCACTCGCGTATAATGGCTATTATTCACTCGGATGAATTACCATACTCGCCTACGCCTCGTGTTCTAAAATCATCCTCGTGAATAATACGCTCGTTGAATAATATACTATATCATCACGACATTTGTTCACCTCTACAGCGTAAACGGCTTAACCGATTTTGATGTTTTCTCTAATGTAGTAAGCCAACTGTGCCCTGAACAATACGTAATCTTGAAATCGACAATATTTATCAACAATATTTATATGGAAAACTATACACGGTGTTCATTTTCAAATAGCTAGAGCAACAGTACCTCTCGCCAAATATATCAAAGAGGAAAATTGACAGTAGATATTTTAACTAACAAGACCTCCCGCTAATTACACATTGAGGCAAAGTAACAGTAGCACAGTACCTCCCGTCAATTGAAAATGAAGGTAGAGCAACAGTACCACCCGCTAAATAAACCAAAATGTAAATGTAACAGATTTTTTTACTAACAAGGCCTCCTGCTACTTCCAAATTTAGATAAAGTAACAGTAGCACAGTACCTCTCGTCAGTTGAAAATGAAGCTAGAGCAACTCTATCTCCCGCAAAGTAAATCAAAGAGTGAAAGTGGCAATTGATTTTTTAACTAACAAGACTTCCCGCTCATCACAAATTGAGGTAAACTAACAGTAGCACAGTACCTCTTGTCAGTTGAAAATGAAGCTAGAGCAACAGTACCTTCCGCCAACTAAGGCAAAGTGTAATAGTGACACATTTCTTTTACTAACAAAACCTCCCGCTAATTACAAATTGAGATAAAGTAGCAGTAGCACAGTACCTCCCGTCAATTGAAAATCAAATTAGAGCAACAGTACCTCTCGCTAAATAAACCAAAGTGTAAATGTAACAGATTATTTTACTAGCAAGACCTACCGCTAATTACAAATTGAGGTAAAGTAACAGTAGCACAGTACCTCTTGTCTGTTGTGAATGAGTCTAGAGCAACAGCCCCTTCCGCCAACTAAATCAGAGTGTAATAGTGACAGATTTCTTTTACTAACAAGGCCTCCCGCTACCTACAAATTGAGATAAAGTAACAGTTGCACAGTACCTCCCGTCAGTTGAAAATGAAGCTAGAGCAACTCTATCTTCCGCAAAGTAAATCAAAGTGTGAAAGTGGCAATAGATTTTTTATCTAACAAGACCTCCTGCTAATTACAAATTGAGGTAAAGTAACAGTAGCACAGTACTTCCCGTCAGTTAAAAATGAAGCTAGAGCAACAGTACCTTCGGCCAACTAAGTCAAAGTGTAATAGTGACAGATTTCTTTTGCTAACAAGACCTCCCGCTAATTACAAATTAAGATAAATTAACAGTAGCACAGTTCCTCCCATCAATTGAAAATCAAGGTAGAGCAACAGAACATCCCGCTAAATAAACCAAAGTGTAAATGTAGCATATTTATTTACTAACAATACCTCCCTCTAATTACAAATTAAGGTAAAGTAACAGTAGCACAGTACCTCTCGTCAGTTGAAAATGAGTTTAGAGCAACAGTACCTTCCGCCAACTAAATCAAAATATAATGGTGACATTTTTTTACTAACAATGCCTCTCGCTAATTACAAATTGTGATAAAGCAACAGTAACACTATACCTCCTTTCAATTGAAAATCACACTAGAGCAACAGTACCTTCCGCCAAAAAAATCATAGTGTAAAAGTGACAAATTTCTTTTACTAACAAAGCCTCCCGCTAATTACAATTTGTGATAAAGCAACAGTAACACAATACCTTCCTTCAATTGAAAATCACGCTAGAGAAACAGTACCTTCCGCCAAAAAATCGAAGTGTAAAAGTGACAGATTTATTTTACTAACAAGGTCTCCAGCTACTTACAAATTGAGATAAAGTAACAGTAGCACAGTACCTCTCTTCAGTTGAAAATGAAGCTAGAGCAAATCTATCTCCCGCAAAGTAAATCAAAGAGTGAAAGTGGTAATAGATTTTTTAACTAACAAGACCTCCCGCTCATTACAAATTGAGGTAAAGTAACAGTAGCACAGTACCTCCCGTCAGTTGAAAATGAAGCTAGAGCAACAGTACCTTCCGCCAACTAAGTCAAAGAGTAATAGTGACAGATTTCTTTTACGAACAAGACCTCCCGCTAATTACAAATAGAGATAAGGTAACAGTAGCACAGTACCTCCCGTCAATTGAAAATCAAGGTAGAGCAACAGTACCTCTCGCTAAATAAACCAAAGTGTAAATGAACAGATTTTTTTACTAACAATACCACCAGCTAATTACAAATTGAGGTAAAGTAACTGTAGCACAGTACTTCTCGTCAGTTGAAAATGACGCTAGAGCAATAGTACCTTCCGTTAAATAAATCAAAATGTAATAGTGACATTTTTTTACTAACAATGCCTCCCGCTAATTACAAATTGTGATAAAGCAATAGTAACACAATACCTTCCTCCAATTGAGAATTACGCTAGAGCAACAGTACCTTCCGCCAAAAAAATCGAAGCGTAAAAGTGACAGATTTCTTTTACTAACAAGGCCTCCCGCTAATTACAATTTGAGATAAAGCAACAGTAACACAATACCTACTTTCAATTGAAAATCACGCTAGAGCAACAGTACCTTCCGGCAAAAAAATCGAAGTGTAAAAGTGACAGATTTCTTTTATTAACAAGGCCTCCTGCTACTTACAAATTGAGATAAAGTAACAGTAGCACAGTACTTCTCGTCAGTTGAAAAAGACGCTAGAGCAACTCTATTTCCCGCAAAGTAAATCAAAGAGTGAAAGTGGCAATAGATTTTTTAACTAACAAGACGTCCCGCTGTTTACAAATTGAGGTAAAGTAACAGTAGCACAGTACCTCCCGTCAGTTGAAAATGAATCTAGAGCAACAGTACTTTTTGCCAACTAAGTCAAAGTGTAATAGTGACAGATTTCTTTTAATAACAAGATCTCCTGCTAATTACAAAATGAGATAAAGTAACAGTAGCACAGTACCTCCCGTCAATTGAAAATCAATGTAGAGGAACAGTACCTACCGCTAAATAAACCACAGTGTAATGTTACAATAACACAATACCTCTCGTCAATTGAAAATGAAGTTATACGAACATTGCCATTACCACCAAATATATATATATATATATATATATATATATATATATATATATATATATATATATATATATATATATATATATATATATATATATATATATATATATAAGTGTAAAAGTGACCGATTTTTTACGAACAAGACCTGTCATGCAGAAATGTCAGAAATATGACAAGCCGATTGTCTTTTGTTTTTTAAATATGTCGTGTTTGATATCAAATAAAATATTTTTCTAACAGTTGCCATCCAGGAACGTCAAAAATATATCAACGCGATTGTCTTTTGTTTTTTACAGAAAGATATCAGAAATATGCCATGTTTGGTATCAAATAAAATGTTTTCTCAACTGCTGCCAGGCAAAAATATAAAAAAATTGACAACTCGATTTTTTTTTGTTTTTTGCAGAAAAATGTCAGAAATATGTCATGTTTGGTATCAAATAAAATGTTTTCTCAACAGCTGTCAGGCAGAAATGTCATAATTATGACAACTCGTTCGTCTTTTTTTGCAAAAATTTGTTAGAAACATGTTGTGTTTGGTATCAAATAAAATGTTTTCTCAAGAGATGTCATGCAGAAATGTCAAAATTATGATAACATGATCGTCTTTTGTTTTTTCATAAAGTTGTCAGCAATATGTCATGTTTGGTATCTAATGAAATATTTTCTCAAGAGCTGTCATGCTTAAATGTCAAAAAAGACAACTTGATCGTCTTTTGTTTTTTTCATAAAGTTGTCAGAAATATGTCGTGTTTGGTATCAAATGAAATATTTTCTCAAGAGCTGTCATGCATAAATTGTCAAAAAAGACAACACGATCGTCTTTTGTTTTTTTCATAAAGTTGTCAGAAATATGTCGTGTTTGGTATCAAACGAAATATTTTCTTACGAGCTGTCATGCAGGAATGTCAAAAATAAGATAACACGATCGTATTTTTTTTTTATAAAGATGTCAGACATATGTCGTGTTTGGTATCAAATGAAATGTTTTCTCTAGAGCTGTCATACATAAATGTCAAAAAATGACAACACGATCGTATTTTTTTTTCATAAAGTTGTCAGAAATATGTCGATTTTGGTATCAAATGAAAGGTTTTCTCAAGAGCTGTCATGCAAAATTTTTAAAAAAGACAACACGATCGTTTTTTTGTTTTTTTCATAAAGTTGTCAGAAATATGTCGTGTTTGGTCTCAAATAAAATGTTCCCTTAACAGCTGTCATGCAGAAACGACAAAAATATATCAATTAGATTGTCTTTTGTTTCTTGCATAAAGATGTCAGGAATCAAATAAAATGTTTTCTCAACAGCTGTCAGGCAGAAATGTCAAAATTATGACAACTAGTTCGTCTTTTGTAAAAACTTGTCAGAAACATGTCGTGTTTGGTATCAAATGAAATGTTATCTCAAGAGATGTCATGCGGAAATGTCAAAAATATGGTAACTTGATCGACTTTTTTTTCATAAAGTTTTCAGAAATATGTCGTGTCTGGTATCAAACGAAATGTTTTCTCAAGAGCAGTCATGCAGAAATGTCAAAAATATGGTAACACGATCGTCTTTTGTTTTTTCATAAAGTTGTCAGAAATATGTTGTGCTTGGTATCAATTGAAATGTTTTCACAAGAGCTGTCATGCAGAAATGTCAAATATATAACAACCCGATTTCTTTTGTTTCTTTTTATAAAATAGTCAGAAATATGTTATGGTTGATATCAAATTGGAGGTCGCCCCTTAAGCGCAATTTGGTTGGGGCAGTTTGGGTAAGATGCGTGGGCAGATTGAGTGGGCAGGTGAGGATTTAAAAGTTTGATAAGACTGTTACGGCAGAAAGACTGGTTGTACGTAAATATTATTATAAAACACTATTGTCGGAGCCCCAAGGGAAGCTAGTTTTCGCTAGTCCTTATACTAAAAGGCATAATTCACTTTCTCTCTCTCTCTCTCTGTCTATATATATATATATATATATATATATATATATATATATATATATATATATATATATATATATATATATATATATTCATCATGACGATTGCCATATTTTGTTCACCTCCACAGCCAAAACGGCTTGACCGATTTTAATAAAATTTATTTCAAGTTGTAGGATTTGATTGTCTCTAGTGCCCTCGTAATGTATCAAATATCTGTAGGATGCATAGTTTTCGAGTAAAAAGTTATTAAACGTTGAAAATTGGAAATAAAACAATAGGTCACAGTTACGATCACAGTGGTCCATGAAAAATTTAAGACGAAAAACGATATGTTTGACATGTCAATTTGAAACTTTAAATGGACATATTTATGAAATGAGGATAATTGGAAAGAAATTTAATTCATAACCATAAAATATGAGAATGGGCAAGTATATCCGCATAGGTAAGAAAGGCCTAAAACAAAATTATAAATTATGACGGTTCATAGGTACTTGGAAAGTGTTGCCAAACATACCATAAGTAACTAGATAAAAAACAAATATTCCTAACTAGACTAATGTGAAGTACGTACACAAGTGTATTTTATACTCCGCAAAATGTGAAAAAAATGACCCGATAAATATAGAGCAACAGTACCTCCCGCCAAATAAAACAAAGACGTCCCGCTAATTACAAATTGATACGAAGTAGCAGTGGCACAATACCTCCCGTTAAATGAAAATTAAGCTAGCGCAACAGTATCTCCCGCCAACTAAAACAAAGTGTAAAAGTGATAGTAATTTTTTTTACTAACAAGACCTCCCGCTATTTACAAATTGAGACAAAGTAACAGTAGCACAGTACATCTTGTCAATTGAAAGTAAGGCCAGAGCAACAATACCTTCCGCTAACTGAATCAAAGTGTAAAGGTGCCAGTACCTTTTTTATTAAGACTTCCCGCTAATTACAAATTGATATAAAGTAACTGTAGCACAATACCTCCTGTCAAATAAAAATTAAGCAAAAGCCACAGTACCTCCCGCCAACTAAATTAAAGTTTAATGTTGACAGTAGCTTTTTTTTAATAAGACGTCCAGCTAATTACAAATTGATATAAAGTTACAGTAGCACAATACCTCCTGTCAATTAAAAATAAAGCTACAGCAACAGTACCTCCCGCCATCTAAATCAAATTTTAAAAGTGATAATTTTTTTTACTAACGAGACCTCCCGCTATTTACAAATTGAAATTAAGTAACATTAGCACTTCCTGTCAATTGAAAATAAGGCTCGAGCAGCAGTAACACTCGCCAACTATATCAAGGTGTAAAGTTGACAGCAGTTTTCTTTACTAATACGTCCCGCCAATTATAAAATGATATAAAGTAACCGTAGCACAATACCTCCCGACATTTTAATATAAAGTTAGAGCAACGGTACCTCCGCCAACTAAAACAAAGTGTAAAAGCGACAGTAGATCTTTTACTAATAAAAAATCCCGGTATTGAGTAAAAGTAACAGTAGCACAGTACTTCCTGTCAATTCAAAATGTGGCTAGAGCAACAATAATTTCCGCCAACTAAATCAAAGTGTAAAGGTGACAGTCGCTTTTTCATTAGGACATCCCGCTTATTACAAATTGATACAAAGTAACAATAGCACAATACCTCCTGTCAATTTAAAATAAAGCTAGAGCAACAGTACGTCCCGCCAATTAATTTTAAGTTTAAAGTTGACAGTAGCTTTTTTTATGAACATCCCGCTAATTACATATTTATATAGTTAAAGTAGCACAATACCTCCCGTCAATTGAAAATAAAGCTATTGAAACAGTACCTCCCACCAACTAATTAGAAGTGTAAAAGTGACAGTAGATTTTCTTACTAACAAGACCTCCGCTATTTACAAATTGAGATAAAGTAACAGTGTCACAGTACCTCCCGTTAATTGAAAATGAAGCTAGAGCAACAGTACCTTTTGCAAACTAAATCAAAGTGTATAGTTGACAGTAGCTTTTTTATTAAGACGTCCTGTAATTTCAAATTAATATAAAGTAGCAGTAGTGCAATATCTTCCGTCAGTTGAAAATAAAGCTAAATTAAAAAGGCTTCCCGTTATTTACAAATTGAGATAAAGTAACAGTTGCACAGTACCTCCTGTCAATTGAAAATGAAGCTAAAGCAACAGTACCTCCTGCCAATTAATTCAAAGTGTAAAGTTGACCTTACTTTTTTTACTATGACGAGCCACTAATTACAAAATGATGTAAAGTGACTGTAGCTCAATACCTCCCGTCAATTGAAAATGAAGCTAGAGCAACATTACCTCCCGCCAACTAAATCAAAGTGTAAAGTTGACAGTAGCTTATGTTACTAAAACGTCCAGCTAATTACAAATTGATATAAAATTATAGTAGCGCTATACCTCTCGTCAATTAAAAATGAAGCTAATGCAACAGTACCTCCCGCCCACTAAATCAAAAATGACATAAAAAATTTTTACTAACAAAACCTCCCGCTATTCACAAATTGAAATAAAGTGATAGTAGCGCAGTACCTCCTGTCAATTGAAAATGAAGCTAGAAGTACAGTACCTTCCGCCAGCTACATCCTAATGTACAAGAGATTTTTATTACTAATTATAAAAAAGAGCACCTCCCGTCTATTAAAAATTAGGATAAAGTTACGTCTTTAATTTTTGCAAAAAGTTAAAAGTACGTCGTGTTTAGTATCAATTGAAATGTTTTCTCAAAAGCTGTCATGCAGAATCGTCAAAAATGTATCAAGTTGATTGTCTTGTTTGTTTGCAGAAAGATGTCAGAAATATGTCATGCTTGATATCAAGTAAAAAGTTTTCTCAATAAATGTCAGGCACAAACGTCAAAATTATGACAACTTGTACGTCGTTTTTTTGCTAAAACTTGTCAGAAACGTGTGTTTGGTATCAAATAAAATGTTTTCTCTGAAGCTGTCATGCAGATATGTCAAAAATATGATAACACGATCGTCTTTGTTTTTTTCATAAAGTTACCAGAAATATGTCGTGTTTGGTATAAAATGAAATGTTTTCTCAAGAGGTGTCATGCAGAATTGTCAAAAATATAACAACTCGATCGTCTTTTGTTTTTTTTATAAAGTTGTCAGAAATATGTCGTGTTTAGTATCAAATGAAATGTTTTCTCAAGTGCTATCGTGCAGTAATGTCAAAAATATGACAACTCGATCGTCTTTTGTTTTTTGCTAAAACTTGTCAGAAACATATAGTGTTTGGTATCAAATGAAATGTTTTCTCAACAGCTGTCATGCAGAAATGTCAAAAATATGATAACACGATCGTCTTTTGTTTCTTCCATAAATTTATCAGAAATATGTCGTGTTTGGTATAAAATGAAATGTTTTCTCAAGAGCTGTCATGCATTAATGTTAAAAAAAGACAACACAATCGTCTTTTATTTTTTTCATAAAGTTGTCACAAATATGTCGTGTTTGGCATCAAATGTAATGTTTTCTCAGGAGCAGTTATGCAGAAATGTCAAAAATATGATAACACGATCGTCTTTTGTTTTTTTCATAAAGTTGTCAGAAATATGTCATGTTTGGTATCAGATGAAATGTGTTTTCAAGAGCTATCATGCAAGATTGTCAAAAATATCTCGATCGTCTTTTGATTTTTTTTAAATTGTCAGAAATATGTCGAGTTTGCTATCAAATAAAATGTTACCTTAACAGCTGTCATGCAGAAATGTCAAAATTATGAAAACTCGTTCGTCTTTTGTTTTTTTTTTCAAAAAAAGACAACACAATCGTCTTTTATTTTTTTCATAAAGTTGTCACAAATATATCGTGTGTGGTATCAATTGATATGTTTTCTCAAGAGCTGTAATGCAAAAATGTCAAAAATATGACAACTCGATCGTCTTTTGTTTTTTTATAGAGTTGTCAGAAATATGTCGTGTTTGGTATCAAATGAAATGTTTTCTCAAGAGCTATCATGCAGTAATGTCAAAAATATGATAATACGATCGTATTTTGTTTCTTTCATAAAGTTGCCAGAAATATGTCGTGTTCGGTATAAAATAAAATGTTTTCTCAAGAGCCGTCGTGCAGAAATGTCAAAAATATAACAACTCGATCGTCTTTTGTTTTTTTATAAAGTTGTCAGAAATATGTCGTGTCTGGTATCAAATGAAATGTTTTCTCAAGAGCTATCATGCAGTAATGTCAAAAATATGACAACTCGATCGTCTTTTGTTTTTTGCTAAAACTTGTCAGAAACATGTCGTGTTTGGTATCAAATAGAATGTTTTCTTAACAGCTGCCATGCAGAAACGTCAAAAATATATCAACTCGATTGTCTTTTGTTTTTTTACAGAAAGATGTCACAAATATGTCATGTTTGGTATTAAATAAAATGTTTTCTCAACAACTGCCAGGCCGAAATGTCAAAACTATGACAACTCGATTGACTTTTGTTTTTTGCAGAAATATATCAAAATTATATCATGTTTGGTTTCAAATAAAATGTTTTCTCAACAGCTGTCAGGCAGAACTGTCAAAATTATGACAACTCGTTCGTCTTTTGTTTTTTGCAAAAATTTGTCAGAAACATGTGTTTGGTATCAAATGAAATGCTTAATCAACAGCTGTCATGCAGAAATGTCAAAATTATGACAACTCGTTCGTCTTTTGTTTTTTGCAAAAATTTGTCAGAATTATGTGTTTGGTGTCAAAAATATGATAACACGATCGTCTTTTTTCTCATAAAGTTGTCAGAAATATGTTGTGTTTGGTATCAAATGAAATTTTTTCTCAAGAGCTGTCATGCAGAAACTCGATTGTCTTTTGTTTCTTTTATAAAGTTGTCAGAAATATGTCGTGTTTGGTATCAAATAAAATGTTTCCTTAACAGCTGTCAAGCAGAAATATCAAAATTTTGATCACTCATTCGTGTTTTGTTTTTTCCAAAACTAGTCACCAATATATCGTGCGTGGTATCAATTAAAAAGTTTTCTCAATAGCTGTTATGCAGAAATATCAAAAATATAATAACACGATCGTCTTTTGTTTTTTTATAAAGTTGTCAGAAATATGTCATGTTTGGTACCAAATGAAATGTTTTCGCAAGAGCTGTCATGCATAAAAGTCAAAAAAGACAATACGATCGTCTTTTGTTTTTTTCATAAAGTTGTCAGAAATATGTGGTGTTAGGTATCAAATGAAATGTTTTCTCAAGAGCTGTCATGCAGAAATGTCAAAAATATGATAACACGATCGTCTTTTGTTTCTTTCATAAATTTGTCAGAAACATATAGTGTTTGGTATCAAATAAAATGTTTTCTCAAGAGCTGTCATGCAGAAATGTCAAAAATATGATAACACGATCGTCTTTTGTTTCTTTCATAAATTTGTCAGAAATATGTCGTGTTTGGTATAAAATGAAATATTTTCTCAAGAGCAGGTCATGCAGTAACATCAAAAAAAGACAACACAATCGTCTTTTGTTTTTTTCATAAAGTTGTCAGAAATATGTCGTGTTTGGTATCATATGAAATGTTTTCTCAAGAGCTATCATGCAGTAATGTCAAAAATATGAAAACACGATCGTTTTTTGTTTCTTTCATAAAGTTGCCAGAAATATGTCGTGTTTGGTATCAAATAAAATGTTTTCTTAACAGCTGTCATGCAGAGACGTCTAAAATATATCAATACGATCGACTGTTGCTTTTTTCTTAAAGTTGTCAGAAATATGTCGTGTTTGATATCAAATGAAATGTTTTCTCGAGAGCTGTCATGCATAAATGTCAAAATATACAACCCGATCGTCTTTTGTTTTTTTTATAATTTTGTGAAAAATATGTCGTTTTTTGATATCAAATGAAATGTTTTCTCAAGAGCTGTCATTCATAATTGGCAAAAAAAGACTATACGATCGTCTTTTGTTTTTTTCATAAAGTTGTCAGAAATATGTCGTGTTTGGTAACAAACGAAATGTTTTCCACAAGCTGTTAAGCAGAAATGTCAAAAGTCAGAAATATGTCGTGTTTGGTATCAAATAAGATGTTTTCTCATCAGTTGTCATGCAGAAATGTCAAAAATATGACAACTCGATTGTTTTTAGTTTTTCTAAAAAAGTTATCAGAAATATGTCGTGTTTGGTATCTAATAAAATGTTAATATAACAGGTGTCATGCAGAAATATGAAAATTATGACAACTCGTTCTTTTGTTTTCAAAAACTTGTCAGAAATATATCGTGCGTGGTATCAATTAAAAAGTTTTCTCAAAAGCTGTCATGCAGAAATATCAAAAATATGGTAACACGATTGCCTTTTGTTTTTTTCATAAAGTCAGAAATAAGTTTAGCTGTCATGCAGAAATGTCAAAGATATAACAAACCGACCGCTTTTTGTTTTTCTCACAAGCTTATCAGAAATGTCGTGTTTGGTATTAAATGAAAAGTTTTCTCAAGAGCTGTCATGCATAAATGCCAGAAAAATACAATACGATCGTCTTTTGTTTTTTATAAAGTTGTCAGAAATATGTCGTGTTTGGTGTCAAATAAAATATTTTCCCAACAACTGTCATGCAAAAATATGAAAAATATGATATCTCGTTCGTTTTTTGTTTTTTTTATAAAGTAGTCAAAATTATGTTGTGTTTGGTATCAAATGAAAAGTTTTTTTAATGGCTGCTATATGTTAGAAACTTGACAACTCGATCGTCTTTTGTTTTTTTTGCGAAAAGCTGTCGGAAATATGTCGTGTGTGGTATAAAATGGGAGGTCCTCCTTTAAGGGCAATTTGATTGTGGCAGTTTGGGTGAGCAACTTGCGTGGGCAGATTGAGTGAGCAGGAGAGGATGTACGTAAAGAATATTATAAAACACTATCGGCGGAACCCTAGGGGAAGCTCGGCTTAGTCGAGTTTTTGCTAGTCCTTATACTAAAAGGCATAATTCACTTTCTCTCTCTCTCTCTCTCTCTCTCTCTCTCTCTATATATATATATATATATATATATATATATATATATATATATATATATATATATATATATATATATATATATATTCATCATGACGATCGCCAAATTTTTGTTCACCTCTACAGTCGCAACGGCTTGACCCATTTTGATGAAATTTGTTTCAAGTTGTAGGATTTGATTGTCTCTAGTGCCCTCGTAATGTATCAAATTTCTGTAGGATGCTTAGTTTACGAGTAAAAAACTATTAAACGTTGGAAATTGGAAATAAAAGAATAAATCACCGTTACGATCACAGTGATCCATGAAAAAGTTAAGACGAAGAACGCCATGTGTGACGAGTCAATTTGAAACTTTAAATGGAAATATTTATGAAATGAGGACAATTTAAAACATGTTTAATTCATAATCATAAATTATGAGAATGGGCAACTATATCCTCGCATGTAAAAAGGCCTAAAATATTATAATTATAAATTATGAATTTTGACGGTTCATATGCACTTGAAAAGTGTTGCTAAATATGTCATAATTAACTAGGTAAAAAAAAAATATTCCTAACTACACTCGGATTTTTATATAAAGAGGATACCATAGTTATGTGTTTTCTACTCCCAATACATGTTACCCTATCGGCGATTTATACAAATTTATTGCATTGGGACCTGCGTAGTGTTCGGCTAAATAGATATGCATATTTTGAATATTTTAATAAAAGTACACCTACCGTAAATAATTTAATTGACAGTTGTAATACTTTTAAATTTTTTTTATTTATTTAGACAAATGGTATGCACGTGCCTGACAGCGTGTATAATACTTTCATAAACGTAATACATTCAAAGCATGAAGCTAGTGCAGACGAATCAAGACATGAAACACGTTCTTTTTTGCATCGTTCAACGATACAGATTAAAAACAGATGGTATGTAGAGACGTATGTGAATGTTGAAAATTTATTATAAATAATTCATAGCTTTGGCATCCTCTTTATATAAAAATCCGACTATAGACTAATGGCAAGTCCATACACAAGTATATTTTCTATTCCGCAAAATGTGAAAAAAATGACCCGATAAATATAGAGCAATAGTACCTCCCGGCAACTGAAATTTAGGATAGAGCTACATCTTTGGTTTTTGCAAAAGGTCAGAAGTATGTCGTGTCTGATGTCAAATGAAATATTTTCTGAAGAACAAGCCCTCACGCTAATCACAAATTGCGGCAAAGTAACACTAGCACAGTACCTCCCGTCAGTTGAAAATGAGGCTAAATTAACAGTACCTTCCGCCAACTAAATCAAAGTGTAATAGTGACAGATATCTTTTACGAACAAGGCCTCCCGCTAATTACATATTGAGATAAAGTAACAGTAACGCAGTACCTCCCGTCAGTTGAAAATAAGGCTAGGGTAACAGTACCTTCCACCAACTAAATCAAAGTGTAATAGTGACAGATTTCTTTTACTAACAAGACATCCCGCTAATTTCAAATTGAGATAAAGTAACAATAGCACAGTACCTACCGTCAATTGAAAATGAAGCTAGAGCAACAGTACCTCACGCCAAATAATTCAAAGTGTAAAAATGACAGTAGTTTTTTAACAAGACTTCCCGCTAATTAGCAATTGAGGCAAAATAACAGTAGCACAGTACCTCCTGTCAGTTGAAAGTAAGGCTAGATCAACAGTACCTTCCGCCAACTAAACGAGGGTGTAATAGTGACAGATTCCTTTTACTAACAAGGTCTCCCGCTAATTACAAATAGTGATAAAGCAACAGTAGCACAATACCTCCCTTCAATTGAAAATCAAACTAGAGCAACAATACTTTCCGCCAAATAAATCAAAATGTAAAAGACACAGTTGATTTTTTAACTAAAAAGAACTCTCGCTAATAACAAATTGAGATAAAGTATCAGTAGCACAGTACCTCCCGTCAGTTGAAACTAAAGCTATTGCAACAGTACTTCCTGCCAACTAAATCAAAATGTATAGTTGACAGTTGCTTTTTGTGCTAAGACGTCCAGCTAATTACAAATTGTGATAAAGCATCAGTAGCACAATACCTCTCTTCAATTAAAAAGCTAGAGAAACAATACTTTCCGCCAAATAAATCAAAGTGTAAAAGTGACAGTAGATTTTTTTAATAAAAGGACCTCCCGCTATTTACAAATTAAGATAAAGTAACAGCAGCACAGTACCTCGTGTTAATTAAAAATGAGGCTAGAGCAACAGCAGAATCCACCAACTAAATTAAAGTGTAAAGTTGACAGTAGCTTTTTTCCTAAGACGGTCTGCTAATTACAAATTGATATTAAATAACAGTACCACAATACCTCCTGTTAATCGAAAATGAAGCTAGAGCAACAGTACCTCCCGCCAAAGTGACAGTAAACTTTTTTATTAACAAGACTTCCCGCTATTCACATATAAAAATAAAGTAACAGTAGCACAGTACCTCCTGTTAATTGAAAATGAAACTAGAGGAGCAGTACCTTCCGCCAACTACATCAAAGTGTACAGAAGATTTTGTACCACTAATTATAAATGTAAAAAGTGCAATAGAACCTATCGCAAATTAAAAATTAGTCTAGAGTTACATCTTTTGTTTTTGCTAAAAGTCAAAAGTATGCCGTGTTTGGTATCAAACGAAATGTTTTCTCAAAAGCTGTTATGCAGAAATGTCAAAAATATGACAAATTGATCGTCTTTTGTTTTTCTATAAGATTGTCAGAAATATGTCGTGTTTGGTATCAAATAAAATGTTTCCTTAACAGCTGTCATGCACATATGACAAACTTATAACAAGTCGTTCGTCTTTTGTTTTTTTCAAAAACTTATCAGAAATATATCGTGTGTGGTATCAAATGAAATGTTTTCTCAAGAGCTTTCATGCAGAAACGTCAAAAATTAATCAACTCGATTGTCTTTTGTTTTTTGCAAAAAGATGTCAGAAATATGTCTTGTTTATTATCAAATAAAATGTTTTCTCCATTGTTATGCAGAAATGTCACAAAGACAATACTATCGTCTTTCATTTTTTTATAAAGTTGTCAGAAATGTCGCATTTGGTATCAAATGAAATGTTTTCTCAAGTGTTGTCATGCATAAATGCCAAAAAAGACAACACGATCGTCTTTTGTTTTTTTCATAAAGTTGTCAGAAATATGTCGTGTTTGGTATCAAATAAAATGTTTTACATAAATGTCAAAAAAAGACAAAACGATCGTCTTGTTTTTTTCATAAAGTTGTCAGAATTACGTCGTGTTTGATATCAAATGAAATGTTTTCTGAAGAGTTATCATTCATAAATATAAAAAGACACAACACGATCGTCTTTTGTTTTTTTATGAAGTCAGAAATATGTCATGTTGGTATCAAATAAAATGTTTTCTCAAAAGCTGTCATGCATAAATATCAAAAAAGACAACACGATCGTCTTTTGTTTTTTCCATAAAGTTGCCAGAAATATGTGGTGTTAGGTATCAAATGAAATGTTTTCTCAAGAGCTGTCATGCAGAAATATCAAAAACATGATAGCACGATCGTCTTTTGTATTTTTTATAAAGTTGTCAGATATGTGTCGTGTTTGGTATCAAATGAAGTGTTTCCTCAACAGCTGTCAAGCAGAAATGTCGAAAATATGGCAACTCGTTTGTCTTTTGTTTCTTGCAAAAACTTGCCAGAAATATGTCTTTAGTTTTGTTTTATAAAGTTGTCAGAAATATGGCGTGTTTGGTATAAAACGAAATGTTTTCTTACGGGCTGTCATGCAGAAATGTCAAAATATGCTAACGCGATCGTCTTTTGTTATTTTCATAAAGTTGTCAGATATATGTCGTGTTTGGTATCAAATAAAAACAGCTGTCATGCAGAGACGTCAAAAATATATCAACCCGATTGTCTTTTGTTTTTTGCAGAAAGATGTCAGAAATATATTATGTTTGGTATCAAATAAAATGTTTTCTCAACAGCTGTCATGCAGAAATGTCAAAAATGATAACACGATCGTTGCTGTTTTTTTCATAAAGTTGATAAAAATATGTCGTGTTTCATATCAAATAAAATATTTTCTCAAGAGCCGTCATGCAGAAATGTCAAAAATATAACACAATCGTCTATTGTTTTTTCATAAAGTTGTCAGAAATATGTCGTGTTTGATATCAAATGAAATGGTTACTTAAGAGCTGTCATGCAGAAATGTCACAAATATGACAACACGATCGTTTATTGTTTTTTTAATAAACTTGTCAAAAATATGTCGTTTTTGGTGTCGAATAAAATGGTTTTTCAACAGCTGTCAAGCATAAATGTCAAATATATGGCAACTCGTTTATCTTTTGTTTTTTGCAAAAACTTGTCAGATATATGTCTTTTTTTGGTGTCGAATAAAATGCTTTCCCAACAGCTGTCAAGCAGAAATGTGAAAAATATGGCAACTTGCTTTTTTTGTTTTTTGAAAAACTTGTCATAAATATGACACTACAATCGTCCTTTGTTTTTTTCAAGTTGTCAGAAATATGTCGTGTGTGATATGAAATTAAATGTATTCTCGGGTGTTGCTATGCGGAAGTGTCAAAAAATTTATAACCTGATTGGCTTTTAGTTTTTGGTAAAATTTGTCAGATATATGACGTGTTCGGTATCAGATGAAATGTTTTCTCAACAGCTGTTATGCAGAATTGTCAAAATTGTGACAACTCCATCGCCTTTTTTCGCATAAAGTCAGAAATAAGCCGTATTTGGTATCGAATGTAATGTTTTCCCAAGAGCTGATATGCAGAAATGAGAGAAATATGATTACTTGTTTGTCTTTTATCTTTTGAAAAAAGTAGTCAGAAATATGTCGTGTTTGGAATCAAATGAAATGTTTTCTTACGAGCTGCTAACAGATATTTAAAAAATTTCACAACACGATAGTCATTTGTTTTTTTGCAAAAACTAGTGAGAAATTTGTCGTGTTTGTTAACAAATGAAGAGATTTCTCACGAGCTTCTCGCAAAAAATTGTCCTTATGGGCTGCTATGCAGAAATTTAACAACTCAATCGTATATTGTTTTTTTTTTTGCAAAAAGCTGTCGGAAATATGTCGTGTGTGGTATTAAATGGAAGGTCTCCCTTTAAGGGTCAGATTAAGTGAGCAGGAGAGGAGTTAAATCTTTGAGAAGACTGTTACCGTTTGGGTTTAAGTTATGCGCAGACGGACTAATATATATATATGTACATATATATATATATATATATATATATATATATATATATATATATATATATATATATATATATATATATATATATATATATATATATATATATATATTCATCATGACGATCGCCAAATTTTGTTCACCTCTACAGCCAAAACGGTTTAACCGATTTTGATAAAATTTGATTGTTTCTAGTGCCCTCGTAATGTATCAAATTTCTATAGGATACACAGTTTTCGAGTAAAAAATTATTGAACGTTGAAAATTGGAAATAAAACAATAGGTCACAGTTACGATCACAGTGTTCCATGAAAAATTTAAGACGAATAACGCCATGTTTGACATATCAATTTGAAACTTTAAATGGAAATATTTATGATGACAATTTGAAAGAAGTTTAATTCATAATCATAATTTATGAGAATGAGCAATTATATCCGCATAGGTAAAAAAGGCCTAAAACATTATAATTATAAATTATAAACTATGACGCTTCATATGCACTTGGAAAGTGTTGCCAAACATGCCATAAGTAGATAAAAACAAATATTCGTAACTACACTAATGTGAAGTCCGTACACAAGTGAATTTCCCCTCTGCAAAATGTAAAAAAATGACCCGATAAATATAGAGCAACAGTGCCTCTCGCCAATTAGAGCAAAGTGTAAAGTTGACGGTAACTTTTTTAAAAAGACGTCCCGCTAATTACAAATTGATTTGAAGCAGCAGTGGCACAATACCTCCCGTTAATTGAAAATTAAACTAGAGCAACAGTACCTCCCGCCAACTAAAACATAGTGTAAAAGTGACAGTAGTTTTTTTTACTAACAAGACCTCCCGCTATTTATAAATTGTGAAAAATTAACAGTAGCACAGTACCTTTTGTCAATTGAAAGTAAGGCCAGAGCAACAATACCTTCCGCTAACTAAATCAAAGTGTAAAGGTGACAGCTTTTTTATTAAGACGTCCCGCTAATTACAAATTAATATAAAATAACAGTAGCACAATACCTCTTGGCAATTAAAAATAAGGCTAGAGCCAGAGTACCTCTCGCCAACTAAATTAAAGTTATAAGTTGGCAGTAGTTTTTTTTAATAAGACGTCCAGCTAATTATAAATTGATATAAAGTTACAGTAGCACAATACCTCCCGTCAATTAAAAATAACGCTAGAATAATAGTACCTCCTGCCAACTAAATCAAAGAATAAAAGTAACAGATTTTTTACTATCAAGACCTCCCGCTATTTACAAATTCAGATAAACTAACAGTAGCACAGTACCTCCTGTCAATTAAAAATGAAGCTAGAACAACATTACCTCCTGCCAACTAAATAAAAGTGTAAAAGTGACAGTAGATTTTTTTACTTATACCTCCCGCTATTTACTAATTGATATAATGTAATAGCAGCACAATACCTCGTGTCAATTAAAAATAAAGCTAAAGCAACTGTACCTCCCGCCATCTCAATCAAATTGTAAAAAAGACTAGATTTTTACTAACAAGACCTCTCGCTATTTATATCAAAGTGTGAAGTTGAGAGCAGTTTTTTTACTAAGACGTCCCGCTAATTACGAATTGATATAAAATAACAGTAGCACAATACCTCCCGTCATTTGAAAATAAATCTAGAGCAACAGTACCTCATGCCAACTAAATCAAAATATAAAGAGACAGTAGATATTTCATTTAAAAAACCTCCCGCTATTTACGTATTGAGAAAAAGTAACAGTAGCACAGTACCTCCTGCCGATTCAAAATAAGGCTAGAGCAATAGTACCTTCCGCCAACTAAAGCAATGTGTAAAGTGGACAGTAGCTTTTTTTACCAAGACTGTCCGCCAATTACAAATTGGTATAAGTAACAGTAGCACTAAACCTCCCGTCAATTAAAAATTAAGCTAGAACAACAGTACTTTTCGCCAATTAAATAAAACTGTAAAGGTGACAGTAGCTTTTTTATTAGGACGCCCGCTAATTACAAATTTATATAATGTAACAGTAGCACAATACCTCCTGTCAATTAAAAATAAAACTAGAGCAATAGTACCTCCCGCCAACTAAATTCAAGTTTAAAGTTGACAGTTATTTTTTTAATAAACGTCCCGCTAATTACAAATTTATATAAAGTACAGTAGCACAATACCTCCTATCAATTAAATTTAAAGCTACAGCAACAGTACCTCTTGCCATCTAAATCAAATTGTAAAAGTGACTTTAGATTTTTTTACTAACAAGATTTCCCGCTATTTATATCAAAGTGTAAAGTTGACAGCAGTTTTTTCGCTAAGACAGCAACAGTACCTAAATCAAAATGTAAAAGAGAATAGATATTTTACTAATAAAAAATGCCGCTATTTACAAATTGAGAAAAAATAACAGTAGCACACCCAGATAGCACAAATCTTCTCAGAATATTCTGAGAAAGTCCTATATATGTCTTCTATATTCCAAATATCTCAGGAATGTCCTAAGAATATTACGAATATATTGGTATATTACTGTAATATTCAAGCTAGAATATTCTATGATTATTTATTTTAATATGATCAGGATATTCTTATATTATTCCTGAATATATGGGAATATTTCAAGTATATATCATTGAGAATATTCTCCGCATAATATATTAAAATCACCATTGGACGGAGTATTCATTTTGAAGCTATTTTTGCGTTCTTAATGCGAAATAGGCTTAATATTTATATATAATTATTGTGTTACATTTCACATTATTTACGTTAATAGTGTTTTATCTATCACCATGCTGACTTGTTCTTCAGTTTTGGTTTGAAATAGTGGTGCTAAACTAAGTAAAGCTGTTAGATTTACAATAATTTGTGTGCGTTTTTAAATAATACCCAACTATAAAAATTTTATTTTTCATTTTCACGGTAATTTTATAAATATTAGTGTAATTACACCAAATAATTCTACTATTTCTTTCATGTTTATTTCCTCATATTTGCTTTTTTTCTACAATACGGTTTATTTGTATCATTCGTCGTTGCTAAGGCAACAATACATGCATACTCACTCCTAAACGTTAGTAACTTTTGTTTATTAATCAGCTCAAATCAGAAGGGTTTCAATAATTTGGGATAAGAAACAAGTACATAAGTACATTATATTTACATATTATATGCTGTATAAACTGCATCACTATTTGGCATTTATATTATTTGCTGATTAGATTTTTGTAAACAATACCCAAACATATAAATTTTAGTATTTATTATCACGGTAATTTTAAAAATATTTGTGTAACTACTATAAAGAATTATTCTATTTATTTAATGTTTATTTCATCATATTTGAATTGGTTCGATTTGTTTGTATCGTTCGTTGTTGCTATGGTAACATCCATTGTTTGTAGTCTGTAGCTTCTGCATCTCATATCATATCTCATCTGCAGCTGCCGAGCCACAGTGTTTGTTGATTACTCAGCACAAATCTCAAATTTAGACACTAACACTCTGAGTACTCAGTAATAATTTGGGATAAAAAAAAAACAAGTAAGTACATTGCGTTTATATATATACTGTATAAAATACATAACTGTTTGTATAATTTGTTGATTAGGTATTCTATACCATGTCCAAATATAGAAAAAAAACTGTTTATGTCTGCAACATGGCATAGGATTAAATGAACAAGAGAAACTGAAGTAAGTAATTTTACTATATTTATAGCCTTTGGCAACTTTATTATGACAATAATTGAATGCACTAATTTTTATATCCTTATTTTATACTAGCGACCATCTTGGCTTCACCCGAGAGCAAAAACTTAATGCCCATCAAAATTAGCGACATAATCTTGAGAAATTAATTTTTCAAGAAGGTGAAGTATACTTTCTGTAATAATTCAAATTCGTATTAACATATTTTTTAATTTTAGATATAAATATATTAGCCACAAAAACATTGAACTTAGATGCCTACCTCTGGGAGTTCCATGGAAAAGTAAAAAAATACACTTTTTATATAAGTGCACGAAACACGAATGTAATTTTTATTTTTAATGAATATATTTATATCTATAAATGTGTAGACTATTCATTATCTTCCATATAATATCCTAGAATATTCCAGTGAATATATTATGTAGGAATGAGGAATATGTTCGTTTATTTCCCAAAATATACATGAAATATTCCATAGGATATTGTGCGGATCATCAGGGAATATTTTTTTTTCGAGACATCAACATATTCCTGGAATATTCTCTATATATTCCAGAACATAAATAGGTAATTCCTGGAATATTCAAATATTCTTAGAAAATATTCATAGCATATTCATGTCATATTTTTGTGCTATCTGGGCAGTACCTCCTGTCAATTCAAAATGTGGCTAAAGCAACAATACTTTCCGCCAACTAAATCAAAGTGTAAAGGTGACAGTCGCTTTTTTACGACGTCCCGCCAATTACAAATTGATATAAAGTAACAGTAGCACAATACCTCCTGTCAATTTACAATAAAGCTAGAGCAACAGTACGTCCCGCCAACTAAATTCAAGATTAAAGTGGACAGTAGCTTTTTTTAATAAACATCCCGCTAATTACATATTTATATAGTTACAGTAACACAATACGTCCCGCCTATTGAAAATGAAGCTAGAAAAATAGTACCTCCCACCAACTAATTCAAAGTGTAAAAGTGACAGTAGATTTTTTTACTAACAAGACCTCACGCTATTTACAAATTGACATACAGTAACAGTAGCAGAGTACCTTCCATCAATTGAAAATGAAGCTAAAACAACAGTATCTTTTGTTAACTAAATCAAAGTGTATAGTTGACAGTAGCTTTTTTATTAAGACGTCCTGTAATTACAAATTAATATAAAGTAGCAGTAGCGCAATACCTTCAGTCAACTGAAAATAAAGCTAGAGCAACAGTACCTCCCGCCAACTAAACAAACGTGTAAAAGAAACAGTAGATTTTTTAACTTACAAGGCTTCCCGCTATTTACAAATTGAGATAAAGTAACAGTTGCACAGTACCTCCTGTCAATTGAAAATGAGGCTAGAGCAACAGCAGCTTCCGCCAACTAAATCAAATAGTAAAGTTGCCAGTAGCTTTTCTTTGCTGAGACGTTTCGCTAATTACACATGGATATTAAGTAACAGTAGGACAATACCTCCTGTCAATTGAAAATGAAGCTAGAGCAACAGTACCTCCTGCCAATTAAATTAAAGTGTAAAGTTTACCGTACTTTTTTTAATATGACGACCCACTAATTACAAAATGATATAGTGACTGTAGCACAATACCTTCCGTCAATTGAAAATAAAGCTAGAGCAACATTACCTCCCGCCAACTAAATCAATGTGGAAAAGATGACAGTACCTTATTTTACAAAAACGTCCCTCTAATTACAAATTGATATAAAATTATAGTAGCGCTGTACCTCTCTTCAATTAAAAATGAAGCTAAAGCAACAGTACCTCCCGCCCACTAAATCAAAGTGTAAAAGTGACATTAGAATTTTTTACTAACAAAACCCAGCGCTATTCAAAAATTGAAATAAAGTAACAGTAGCGCAGTGCCTCCTATCAATTGAAAATGAAGCTAGAGGAACAGTACTTTCCGCCAGCTACATACTAATGTACAGGAGATTTTTAGCACTTATTATAAAAAAGAGCACCTCCCGTCAATTAAAAATTAGGATAAAGTTACGTCTTTTGTTTTTGCAAAAAGTTAAAAGTATGTCGTGTTTAGTATCAAATAAAATGTTTTCTCAAGAGCTGTCACGCAGAAACGTCAAAAATTTATCAAGTTGATAGTCTTGTTTTTTGCAGAAAGATGTCAGAAATATGTCATGTTTGATATCAAATAAAAAGTTTTCTCAATAACTTTCAGGCAGAAATGTCAAAATTATGACAACTCGTACGTCGTTTGTTTTTTGCTAAAACTTGTCAGAAACATGTCGTGTTTGGTATCAAATAAAAAGTTTTCTCGAAAGCTGTCATGCAGAAATGTCAAAAAAAATTATAACACGATCGTCTTTTATTTCTTTCATAAAGTTGCCAGAAATATGTCGTGTTTGGTATAAAACGAAATATTTCTCAAGAGCTGTCATGCAGAAATGTCAAAAAAAAATATGACAACTTGATCGTCTTTTGTTTTTTTACAAAGTTCTCAGAAATATGTCGTGTTTGGTATCAAATGAAATGTTTTCTCAAGAGCGATTATTCAAAAATGTCAATAATATGATAACACGATCGTCTTTTGTTTTTTTATAAAGTCAGAAATATGTCGTGTTTGGTATCAAATGAAATGTTTTTTTAAGAGCTGTAATGCAGAAATGTGAACAATATGACAACACGATCGGCTTTTGTTTTTTTCATAAAGTTGCCAGAAATATGTCGTGATTGGTATCAAATAAAATGTTTTCTTAAGAGCTGTCATGCAGAAATGTCAAAACTATGACAACGCGATCATCTTTTGTTTTTTTCATAATTTTGTCAGAAACATGTCGTGTTTGGTATCAAATGATATGTTTTTTCTTAAATTGTCATGCAAAAATGTCAAAAATATGACAATCAATCATCTTTAATTTTTTGTAGAAACTTGTCAGAAATATGTCATGTTTGGAATCAAATAAATTGTTTTCGCGACAGCTGTTATGCAGACATGACAAAAATATGACAATTCGTTCGTCTTTTGTCCTTTGCAAAAACTTGTCAAAACATGTGTTAGTATTAACTGTCATGCAGAAATGTTAAAAGAATGACAACTCGATCGTTATTTGTTTTTTTATAAATATGTCGTGTTTGGTATCAAATAAAATGTTTTCCCAACAGCTGTCACGCAAAGATGTCATAAATATGACAACTCGTTCGCTTTTTTATAGTTCTCAAAATTATATTGTGTTTGGTATCAAATGAAAAGATTTCTTAAGGCTGCTATGCGAAAATGTCAGAAACTTGACAACTCTTTTGTTTTTTTGCAAAAAGCTGTCGGAAGTATGTCGTGCCCCTTTAAGGGCAATTTAGTTGGGGCAGTTTGGGTGAGCAACTTGAGTGGGCAGACTGAGTGAGCAGGAGTGGAGTTAAACCTTTGAGAAGACTGCTACAGTTTTCACTTTGGGTTTAACGTGCGCAGACAGACTGGATGTACGTAAAGAATATTATAAAACACTATCGGCGGAGCCCTAGGGGAAGCTCGGCGTAGCAGAGTTTTTGCTAGTCCTATATACTAAACGGTTAGAGGATCTTTCTATATTTGAATTCAGCAAGACGATCGCCAAATTTTAATCACCTCTACAGCCTAAACGGCTTGATCGATTTACATGAAAATTGTTTCAAATTGTAGAGACTTAATCAACTTAATTTCCTAGATAGATTTCATTTTAATTGTATAGTTTTTGTGTAAAAAAATTATACTTTTGAAAATTTGAAATAAAACAATAAATTAAAACAAAAGATCGTAGTTATCTTTGAAAATTTTACGACGAAGAACGCTATGTAATGACATTTTGCATGTCAATTTGAATTTTTAAATGGAAATATTTATGGAATGAGGACAATTTGATAGAAGTTTAATTCATAATCATAAATTATGAGCATGGGCAACTATATCCGCGCAGGTTAAAAAGGCCTAAAACATTATAATTATAAATTATAAATTTTGATGATTTCTAATATGCTCTTGGAAAGTGTTGCCAAACATGTTATAAGTAACTTGGTCAAAAACAAATATTCCTAACTAGACTAATGTGAAGTCCGTACACAAGTGTATTTTCTACTCCGCAAAATGTGAAAAAATTAACTCGATAAATATAGAGCAATAGTACCTCCCGTCAATTAAAATTAGGATAGAGCTACATCTTTTGTTTTTGCAAAAAGTCAGAAGTATGTCGTATTTCATGTCAAATGAAATGTTTTCTCAAGAGCTGTTATGTAGAAATGTCAAAAAATTGGCAATTTGATCGTCCTTTGTTTTTTAAACGTTGTCAGATATATATCGTATTTCCTATCAAATTAAATGTCTTCACAAGACTTGTTATGCAGAAATGTAAAAAAATTAACGACTCGATCGTCGTTTGTTTTTTTTGCAAAAAGTTGTCAAAATTGGTCAAGTTAGGTATCATATAAAATGTTTTTTCCAAAAGCTGTCATGCAGAAATGTCAAAAATATTACATCTCGATTGTCTTTTGTGTCTTTCATAAAGTTGTGAAAAATATGTCGTGTTTGGTATCAAATAAAATGATTTCTCAACATCTGTCATGCAGAAATGTAAAAATGTGACATCGCGAATGTCTTTTGTTTCTTTTATAATGTCAGAAATATGTCGTGTTTGGTATTAAATAAAATGTTTTCTCAACAGCTGTCATGCAGAAATGTCAAAAATATGACAACTCGATCGTCGTACATTTTTTTGCATAAAGTTTTCAGAAATTTGTCGTATTTGGTATCAAATAAAATGTTTATTTAACAGCTGTCATTTAGAAATGTCAAAAATATGCCAACTCGACTGTCCTTTATTTTTTCATAAAGTCGGAAATATGTCGTGTTTGGTATCATATGAAATGTTCTCTCAAGACCTGCTATACAAATGTGTCATGCAGAAATGTCAAAAATATGACAACTCGATCGTCTTTTGTTTTTTGCAATAAATTTTCAGAAATATGTTGTATTTGGTATCAAATGAAATGTTTTCTCAAGAGCTGTCAAAAATATGACAATTCGATCGTCTTTTGTTTTTTTCATTAAATTGTCAGAAATATGTTGTGTTTGGTATCAAATGAAATGTTATCTCAAAAGTTGTCAAGCAGAAATGTCAAAAATATGACAACTCGATCGTCTTTTGTTTTTTTCATAAATTTGTCAGAAATAAGCCGTGTTTGGTATCAAATAAAATGTTTTCTTAACAGCTGTCATGCAAAAATATCAAAAAATGATAACTCGTTTGTCTTTCGTTTTTTCATAAAGTCAGAAATTTGTCGTGTTTAGTATCAAATAAAATGTTTTCTTTACAGCTGTCATGCAGAAATGTCAAAAAATATGACAACTCGACCGTTTTTCTCATAATGTCGCAAATATGTCGTGTTTGGTATCGTATTAAATATTTACTGAAAACCTGCTATGCAGATATGCCAAAAAATATGACAACTCGATCGTCTTTTGTTTTTTTTTTGCAAAAAGTTGTAAGAAATATGACGTGTTTGGGATCTAGCGAAATGTTTTCTCAAGAGCTTCTACGCAGAAATGTCAAAAATATGAAATCTTAAGTCTTCTGTTCTTTTGCATAAAGTTATCAGAAATATGTCGTGTTTGGTATCAAATAAAATGTTATCTCACCAGCTGTCAAAAAGACATCAAAATATGACATCTCGGTTGTCTTTTGTTTCTTTCATAATGTTGTCGGAAATATATCGTGTTTGGTATTAAACAAAATGTTTTCTTAACATCTGTCATGCAGAAATGTCAAAATCATGACATCTCAATCGACTTTTGTTTTGTTTTTCATAAAGTTGTTAGAAATTTCTCGTATTTGGTGTCAAATAAAATGTTTTCTTAATTGCTATCATGCAGAAATGTCTAAAATATGACAAACAGACCGCCTTTTGTTTTTCTTTTTCAAAAAATTCTCGGAAATTTGTCGTGTTTGTATCAAATGACATGTTTTTCAAGTGTTGTCATTTAGAAATGTCAAAAATATGCCAACTCGACTGTCCTTTATTTTTTCATAAAGTCGGAAATATGTCGTGTTTGGTATCATATGAAATGTTCTCTCAAGACCTGCTATACAAATGTGTCATGCAGAAATGTCAAAAATATGACAACTCGATCGTCTTTTGTTTTTTGCAATAAATTTTCAGAAATATGTTGTATTTGGTATCAAATGAAATGTTTTCTCATGAGCTGTCAAAAATATGACAATTCGATCGTCTTTTGTTTTTTTCATTAAATTGTCAGAAATATGTTGTGTTTGGTATCAAATGAAATGTTATCTCAAAAGTTGTCGAGCAGAAATGTCAAAAATATGACAACTCGATCGTCTTTTGTTTTTTTCATAAATTTGTCAGAAATAAGCCGTGTTTGGTATCAAATAAAATGTTTTCTTAACAGCTGTCATGCAAAAATATCAAAAAATGATAACTCGTTTGTCTTTCGTTTTTTCATAAAGTCAGAAATTTGTCGTGTTTAGTATCAAATAAAATGTTTTCTTACAGCTGTCATGCAGAAATGTCAAAAAATATGACAACTCGACCGTTTTTCTCATAATGTCGCAAATATGTCGTGTTTGGTATCGTATTAAATATTTACTGAAAACCTGCTATGCAGATATGCCAAAAAATATGACAACTCGATCGTCTTTTGTTTTTTTTTTGCAAAAAGTTGTAAGAAATATGCCGTGTTTGGGATCTAGCGAAATGTTTTCTCAAGAGCTTCTACGCAGAAATGTCAAAAATATGAAATCTTAAGTCTTCTGTTCTTTTGCATAAAGTTTTCAGAAATATGTCGTGTTTGGTATCAAATAAAATGTTATCTCACCAGCTGTCAAAAAGACATCAAAATATGACATCTCGGTTGTCTTTTGTTTCTTTCATAATGTTGTCGGAAATATGTCGTGTTTGGTATTAAACAAAATGTTTTCTTAACATCTGTCATGCAGAAATGTCAAAATCATGACATCTCAATCGACTTTTGTTTTGTTTTTCATAAAGTTGTTAGAAATTTCTCGTATTTGGTGTCAAATAAAATGTTTTCTTAATTGCTATCATGCAGAAATGTCTAAAATATGACAAACAGACCGCCTTTTGTTTTTCTTTTTCAAAAAATTCTCGGAAATTTGTCGTGTTTGTATCAAATGACATGTTTTTCAAGTGTTGTCAGGCAGAAATGTCAAAAATATGACAATTCGATCCTTTTGTTTTTTTATAATGTTGTCAGAAATATGTCGTGTTTGGTATCAAATGACATATTTTCTCAAGAGAGAGCTGCCATGCAGATATGTCAAGAATATAACAAATCGATCGTCTTTTGCTATTTTTTATAAAGTTGTCACATATGTCGTGTTTGGTATCAAATAAAATGTTTCCTCAAAAATTGCCATTCAGAAATGTCAAAAATTTGACAACTTGGTCGTCTTTTGTTTTATGCAAAAAGTTGTCAGAAATTTGTCGTGTTTGGTACCAAATGAAATGTTTTCTCAAAAGTTGCTAAGTAGACATATCAAAAATATGATAATCCGATTGTCATTTATTTTTTGCAAACATTCAAATATATGTCGTCTTTAATACCAAATGAAATGTTTTGTCAAAAATTTGGCAACGCAGTCTTTCGTTTTTCGGGTAAAGTCAGTCGTGTGGGGTATCAAATGAAATATTTTCTCGAGAGTTACTATACAAAAATATCAAAAATTTGACAACTCGATTATCTTTTGTTATACAAGAGCTGCTATGCACAAATGTTAAAAATTTGACAACTCGATCAGATTTTGTTTATTGCAAAACGTCATCAAAAATGTGCTGTGCTCGGTATCAAATGAAATGTATTCTCAAGAGGTGTCATGCAAAAATGACAAAAATTTGACAACTCGACCGTCTTTTGTTTTTTCATAAAGTTGTCAGAGACATATGTATCAAATGAAATGTTTTTACCTCTCGCTAAGAAGTATTTTATTCATGCTAAAAATCGCATATCTAGATTTTAGTGAATAAGCACGTTTTAAGGTCCCTAGAATCCGATTATAACATTTTTACGGTGATTTCCGTATGTGTGTGTGGATGTGTGTGTGTGTGTGTGTGTGTGTGTGTGTGTGTGTGTGTGTGGATGTGTGTGTGAATGTGGATGTGTATGTGGATGTGTGTGTGGATGTGTGTGTGGATGTGTGGATGTTAGATTCACGATTTCTCAAATACTATGACTTAAGACATTTTTAACCAACGGATTCCTCAATCTAACAATAATGGGAAGAGTTGATTAAGTTTTGGTTACAATTGGACAACCGGAAGTAGTAGTTACAAGAAAAAAATCTTCTAAATATTATTTATCGAAAATTTATGTAAATACTTATATTAAATAACATTAAATTCTTTATTCAATAAATATAAATTTATTATTATATCTTCTATAGATTTAGAGATAAAGAAATGCATATAAAATAATATGATGTAAAAATACTCAGATCAAACTACTTCAAGACAAGAAATTCAAATGTTTGTAATTGACACATAAATGTCACTGTCAAAAATATTTGTATGCCACTGTCAAAAATATAAGTACATTATTATGAAGATTATGAAAATAAAAAAAGTCAAGAACGCAAAAGAATATACGTAAAAAAGAATATAAAAGGAATTTGCGAAAAAATGACAAATATAAAGAAAAAGAAAAAGAAAGTAGAAAAGGATTTTTTTCTACAGTCTATATACAAAGTAGCCATTTGCGCTCTCTTTTGTCATCGCAAAATGTCACTTTGCCGCTCTAGAGCGACAAAGTAGAAAAACGCTCGCTCCTCAAATTTCTAACTATACAATGTTGAGAAATGTTACTTGGCTACATTCTCAATGGAAACGTTTAGTCAGGATTTAATGACACTGTAGTTACACATTACCCACTTACATAACCAAACAAAATGCCGCCCTGCTGTGAAAATAAAATAGGGCATTCATTTACAAAAACGAAAGTATAAAATTCTTAGATTAGATTGAAACGCAATAGCTCAAGAAGAATGGAAAATACCGATAAGTAAATATAAATAAAAAATAAATTTTTGTTATGGTGGAGGACACCATTGTGGCGACTGTAGAAAAAATCTTGTGTGTGTTTCGAGCACAAATGGACATTGTCGATTTCGAGTGAATGCCTCGCTCCTGTTCTTTTGCAATAACTTGTAAGAAATATGTCGTGTTTGGTATCAAATAAAAAGTTTTCTCAAGAGCTGATAGGCAGAAATGAGAAAAATATGATTACTTGATTGTCTTTTGTTTCTTGCAAAACATAGTCAGATATATGTCGTGTTTGTTATCAAATGATTTCATTTATAAAGAGCTACCATGAAGAAATGGTAAATTTAGGCAACGCGATCGTCTTTTGTTTTTTGCAAAAAGTTGTCACTTATATGTCGTGTTTGGTAACAAATGAAGTTTTCTCACAAGCTGCCATAAGATTGAGTGAGCAGAAGAAGAGTTAAACCTTTAATAAGACTCTTACTCTTACACTTACTCTTACTATCACTATCACTATCACTATCACTATCACTATCACTATCACTATCACTATCACTATCACCATCACCATCACCATCACCATCACCATCACTATCACTATCACTATCACTATCACTATCACTATCACTATCACTATCACTATCACTATCACTATCACTATCACTATCACTATCACTATCACTATCACTATCACTATCACTATCACTATCACTATCACTATCACTATCACTATCACTATCACTATCACTATCACTATCACTATCACTATCACTATCACTATCACTATCACTATCACTATCACTATCACTATCACTATCACTATCACTATCACTATCACTATCACTATCACTATCACTATCACTATCACTATCACTATCACTATCACTATCACTATCACTATCACTATCACTATCACTATCACTATCACTATCACTATCACTATCACTATCACTATCACTATCACTATCACTATCACTATCACTATCACTATCACTATCACTATCACTATCACTATCACTATCACTATCACTATCACTATCACTATCACTATCACTATCACTATCACTATCACTATCACTATCACTATCACTATCACTATCACTATCACTATCACTATCACTATCACTATCACTATCACTATCACTATCACTATCACTATCACTATCACTATCACTATCACTATCACTATCACTATCACTATCACTATCACTATCACTATCACTATCACTATCACTATCACTATCACTATCACTATCACTATCACTATCACTATCACTATCACTATCACTATCACTATCACTATCACTATCACTATCACTATCACTATCACTATCACTATCACTATCACTATCACTATCACTATCACTATCACTATCACTATCACTATCACTATCACTATCACTATCACTATCACTATCACTATCAATATCACTATCACTATCACTATCACTATCACTATCACTATCACTATCACTATCACTATCATTATTACTATTACTATTACAATCACTATCACTATCACTATTACTATTACAATCACAATCACAATCACTATTACTATTACTATTACTATTACTATCACTATCACTAACACTATCACTGTCACTATCACTATCACTATCACTATTACCATTACCATTACCATTACCATTACCATTACCATTACCATTACCATTACTATTACTATTACCATTACTATTACCATTACCATTACCATTACCATTACCATTACCATTACTATTACTATTACTATTACTATTACTATTACTATTACAATTACAATTACTATTACTATTACTATTACTATTACTATTACTATTACTATTACTATTACTATTACAATTACTATTACTATTACTATTACTATTACTATTACTATTACTATTACTATTACTATTACTATTACTATTACTATTACTATTACTATTACTATTACTATTACTATTACTATTACTATTACTATCACTATCACTATCACTATCACTATCACTATCACTAATACTATTACTATTACTATTACTATTACTATTACTATTACTATTACTATTACTATTACTATCACTATCACTAATACTATTACTATTACTATTACTATTACTATTACTATTACTATTACTATTACTATTACTATTACTATTACTATTACTATTACTATTACTATTACCATTACTATTACTATTACTATTACTATTACTATTACTATTACTATTACTATTACTATTACTATTACTATTACTATTACTATTACTATTACTATTACTATTACTATTACTATTACTATTACTATTACTATTACTATTACTATTACTATTACTATTACTATTACTATTACTATTACTATTACTATTACTATTACTATTACTATTACTATTACTATTACTATTACTATTACTATCACTATCACTATCACTATCACTATCACTATCACTATCACTATTACTATTACTATTACTATTACTATTACTATTACTATTACTATTACTATTACTATTACTATTACTATTACTATTACTATTACTATTACTATTACTATTACTATTACTATTACTATTACTATTACTATTACTATTACTATTACTATTACTATTACTATTACTATTACTATTACTATTACTATTACTATTACTATTACTATTACTATTACTATTACTATTACTATTACTATTACTATTACTATTACTATTACTATTACTATTACTATTACTATTACTATTACTATTACTATTACTATTACTATTACTATTACTATTACTATTACTATTACTATTACTATTACTATTACTATTACTATTACTATTACTATTACTATTACTATTACTATTACTATTACTATTACTATTACTATTACTATTACTATTACTATTACTATTACTATTACTATTACTATTACTATTACTATTACTATTACTATTACTATTACTATTACTATTACTATTACTATTACTATTACTATTACTATTACTATTACTATTACTATTACTATTACTATTACTATTACTATTACTATTACTATTACTATTACTATTACTATTACTATTACTATTACTATTACTATTACTATTACTATTACTATTACTATTACTATTACTATTACTATTACTATTACTATTACTATTACTATTACTATTACTATTACTATTACTATTACTATTACTATTACTATTACTATTACTATTACTATTACTATTACTATTACTATTACTATTACTATTACTATTACTATTACTATTACTATTACTATTACTATTACTATTACTATTACTATTACTATTACTATTACTATTACTATTACTATTACTATTACTATTACTATTACTATTACTATTACTATTACTATTACTATTACTATTACTATTACTATTACTATTACTATTACTATTACTATTACTATTACTATTACTATTACTATTACTATTACTATTACTATTACTATTACTATTACTATTACTATTACTATTACTATTACTATTACTATTACTATTACTATTACTATTACTATTACTATTACTATTACTATTACTATTACTATTACTATTACTATTACTATTACTATTACTATTACTATTACTATTACTATTACTATTACTATTACTATTACTATTACTATTACTATTACTATTACTATTACTATTACTATTACTATTACTATTACTATTACTATTACTATTACTATTACTATTACTATTACTATTACTATTACTATTACTATTACTATTACTATTACTATTACTATTACTATTACTATTACTATTACTATTACTATTACTATTACTATTACTATTACTATTACTATTACTATTACTATTACTATTACTATTACTATTACTATTACTATTACTATTACTATTACTATTACTATTACTATTACTATTACTATTACTATTACTATTACTATTACTATTACTATTACTATTACTATTACTATTACTATTACTATTACTATTACTATTACTATTACTATTACTATTACTATTACTATTACTATTACTATTACTATTACTATTACTATTACTATTACTATTACTATTACTATTACTATTACTATTACTATTACTATTACTATTACTATTACTATTACTATTACTATTACTATTACTATTACTATTACTATTACTATTACTATTACTATTACTATTACTATTACTATTACTATTACTATTACTATTACTATTACTATTACTATTACTATTACTATTACTATTACTATTACTATTACTATTACTATTACTATTACTATTACTATTACTATTACTATTACTATTACTATTACTATTACTATTACTATTACTATTACTATTACTATTACTATTACTATTACTATTACTATTACTATTACTATTACTATTACTATTACTATTACTATTACTATTACTATTACTATTACTATTACTATTACTATTACTATTACTATTACTATTACTATTACTATTACTATTACTATTACTATTACTATTACTATTACTATTACTATTACTATTACTATTACTATTACTATTACTATTACTATTACTATTACTATTACTATTACTATTACTATTACTATTACTATTACTATTACTATTACTATTACTATTACTATTACTATTACTATTACTATTACTATTACTATTACTATTACTATTACTATTACTATTACTATTACTATTACTATTACTATTACTATTACTATTACTATTACTATTACTATTACTATTACTATTACTATTACTATTACTATTACTATTACTATTACTATTACTATTACTATTACTATTACTATTACTATTACTATTACTATTACTATTACTATTACTATTACTATTACTATTACTATTACTATTACTATTACTATTACTATTACTATTACTATTACTATTACTATTACTATTACTATTACTATTACTATTACTATTACTATTACTATTACTATTACTATTACTATTACTATTACTATTACTATTACTATTACTATTACTATTACTATTACTATTACTATTACTATTACTATTACTATTACTATTACTATTACTATTACTATTACTATTACTATTACTATTACTATTACTATTACTATTACTATTACTATTACTATTACTATTACTATTACTATTACTATTACTATTACTATTACTATTACTATTACTATTACTATTACTATTACTATTACTATTACTATTACTATTACTATTACTATTTCTATTACTATTACTATTACTATATACTAAACGGTTAGAGGATCTTTTTATAATTGAATTGATCAAGACGATCGCCAAATTTTAATCACCTCTACAGCCTAAACGGCTTGATCGATTTTCATGAAAATTGTTTCAAGTTGTAGAAACTTACTCAACTTAATTTCCTAGACATGTTTCATATTTTTTGTGTGCATAGTTTTTGTGTAAAAAAATTATACTTTTGAAAATTTGAATTAAAACAATAAGTTGAAACAAAATATCGTAGTTATCCTTGAAAATTATGAGACGAAGAACGCTATGTAATGACACATTTGGCATGTTAATTTGAATCTTTAAATGAAAATCTTTATGAAATGAGGACAATTTGAAAGAAGTTTAATTCATAATCATAAATTTTGAGAATGGGCAACTATATACGCACAGGTAAAAAAAACCTGAAACATTAAAATTATAAATTATAAATTTTGATGGTTTCTAATATGCACTTGGAAAGTGTTGCCAAACATACTATAAGTAACTTGGTAAAAAACAAATATTCCTAATTAGACTAATGTGAAGTCCGTACACAAGTGTATTTTCTACTCCGCAAAATGTGAAAAAAATAACTCGATAAATATAGAGCAATATTACCTCCCGTCAATTGAAAATTAGGATAGAGCTACATCTTTTGTTTTTGCAGAAAGTCAGAATTATGTCATGTTTCATGTCAAATGAAAAGTATTCTCAAGAGCTGCCATGTAGAAATGTCAAAAAATTGACAACTCGATCGTGCTTTGTTTTTTAAACGCTGTCAGATATATATCGTATTTCCTATCAAATTAAATGTCTTCACAAGACTTGTTATGCAGAAATGTTTTTTTGCAAAAAGTTGTCAGAAATAGGTCAAGTTTGGTATCATATAAAATGTTTTTTCCAAGAGCTGTCATGCAGCAATTTCAAAAATATGACATCTCGATTGTCTTTTGTGTCTCATAAAGTTGTCAGAAATATGTCGTGTTTGGTATCAAATAAAATGATTTCTCAACATCTGTCATGCAGAAATGTAAAAATGTGACATCGCGATTGTCTTTTGTTTCTTTTATAATGTCAGAAATATGTCGTGTTTGGTATCAAATGAAATGTTATCTCAAAAGTTGTCATGCAGAAATATCAAAAAATGACAACACGTTCGTCTTTCGTTTTTTCATAAATTTGTCAGAAATAAGTCGTGTTTGGTATCAAATAAAATGTTTTCTTTACAGCTGTCTTGCAGAAATGTCAAAAAATATGACAACTCGACCGTCTTTTGTTTTTTTCATAATGTCGCAAATATGTCGTGTTTGGTAACGTATTAAATGTTTTCTGAAAACCGTTTTTTGCATAAAGTTATCAGAAATTTGTCGTATTTGGTATCAAATAAAATGTTTATTTAACAGCTGTCATGTAGAAATGTCAAAAATATGCCAACTCGACTGTCTTTTATTTTTTCATAAAGTCGGAAATATGTCGTGTTTGGTATCATATGAAATGTTCGCTCAAGACCTGCTATACAGATATGTTAAAAATATGGCAAATCATCGTATTTTGTTTTTTGCAAAAAGCTGTCAGAAATATGTCGTGTTTGGTATCGAATGAAATGTTTTCTCAAGAGCTGTTATGCAGAATTTTCAAAAATATAACAACTCGATCGTCTTTTGTTTTTTTCATTAAATTGTCAGAAATATGTTGTGTTTGGTATCAAATAAAATGTTATCTCAAAAGTTGTCAAGCAGATATGTCAAAAATATGACAACTCGATCGTCTTTTGTTTTTTTCATAAATTTGTCAGACATAAGTCGTGTTTGGTATCAAATAAAACGTTTTCTTTTCAGCTGTCATGCAGAAATATCAAAAAATGACAACTCGTTCGTCTTTCGTTTTTTCATAAAGTTGTCAGAAATATGTCGTGTTTAGTATCAAATAAAATGTTTTCTTTACAGCTGTCTTGCAGAAATGTCAAAAAATATGACAACTCGGCCGTCTTTTGTTTTTTTCATAATGTCGCAAATATGTCGTGTTTGGTAACGTATTAAATGTTTTCTGAAAAAAGTTGTCAGAAATATGTCGTGTTTGGGATCGAACGAAATGTTTTCTCAAGAGCTTCTACGCAGAAATGTCAAAAATATGAAATCTTGATTTTCTACTGTTTTTTTTTCAAAAAGTTGTCAGAAATATGTCGTGTTTGGTTTTGAATGAAACGTTATCTCAAGAGCTGCTATGCAAAAATATCAAATATATAACATCTCGATTGTCTTTTGTTTCTTTCATAAAGTTATCGGAAATATGTCGTGTTTGGTATTAAATAAAATGTTATCTCAACAGCTGTCAAGAAGAAATATCAAAATATGACATCTCGGTTTTCTTTTGTTTCTTTCATAATCTTGTCAGAAATATGTCGTGTTTGGTATTAAATAAAATGTTTTCTCAACAGCTGTCATGCAGAAATGTCAAAATCATGACAACTTAATCGTCTTTTGTTTTGTTTTTCATAAAGTTGTCAGAAATTTCTCGTATTTGGTATCAAATAAAATGTTTTCTTAACTACTATCATGCAGAAATGTCTAAAATATGACAATTCGACAGTAGGTATACCGGCACTTGAGACGCCCCCCACTCCTTGCTATTTATTATATACCACGTGGTGTATAATTAGGTGCGCTGAGGTGCGAGGAGTGGTTTTGATTGGTTGGCGTAAAGTATGTGTGCGATTGACCACGCCCCCGTTGAGATAAGAGGAGTGGTTTTGATTGGGTGGCGTAGCGTATGAGATTGACCATGAGATAAGAGAATTAGATTTGATTGGTTGGCGTAATATTGACAGCGTATTTGTTAATATGTGCATATAAACGCCATCTTTCGGGTAAAGTTTTAAAATGTACGGTTGATAATATAGTTATTTGTTTAATATGCGAGCATGAACGCATACGCCATCTTTTGTCTAAAATTTATAAAAATGTACGACTGATAATATAGTTATTTGTTTTGTATACACAAGAAGAAACAGAAGCAGAAGAAGAAGAGGAAAGGAAGCAGAAGCAGAAGAAGCAGAAGCAGGAAAAGCAGAAGAAGAAGCAAAAGCAGAAGCAGAAGAAGCAGGTGCCCTGTTGCAGACTTCCGGGATAGGTGTTAATTACAGGTGTGCTTGACTGGTTCTGGTGCAGATAAGAGTAATGACGTCACAGATAAGGCCTGGGGACTTTTTTTTAGACAGTGGGAACTTTCTTATCAGCGCGGCATCCTTTCATGTTGCCGACTTCAGGGCAGGTGTTAATTACAGGTGTGCTTGACAGAAAAAGAAGCAGAATAAAAAGCAAAAGAAGAAGCATAAGAAATAAGAAGCAGAAGAAAAAGGAGAATAAGAAGAAACAGAATAAAAAGCGGAAGTAGCATTAGAAGAAGAAGCAAGAAGAGATGTTATTGACACTTAAGCAAAAGAAGAAGCATTAAAAGAAGCAAGAAGAAATATTCTTAACACTTTTTAGGAGATTTAGCAAAGTATGCAGCTGCACACTTACTTTTCTCGAATAATTCATGACTTCCATTATTTTTATGTCCCCAACAGTTTTTATCTCAAGTTCACTTGTATGGGTAACATCAAAATCAAGTGGTACATGGTGTTGAGTAATTTTAAGAGTAGGATCATATATTATATTATTATGTTCAATCCAAAAAAAATATGGTGTAATCTTAGTTCCATTTGAGTAAATCTTAGTACCAACACATATTTTTGTTAATATTCCATATTTTCCAGCTACTTTAAAGAAAATTAAACTTCCTGCAAAACAAACACCACTGTAGTTTGCCCGAATAAAATTTGTGTTCAATACAATATTTACCTTCTAAATAAACACCACAGTTGTTTGCCCGAATAAATTCTTGTTCAATACAATATTTAATTAGGTTAAGTTGAACGTATTCTCGCATTAAATTAGACATTCTTATACGTCTGCTCAGTATAAATGTCGGCTAAAGAATAATTATTTGTTGACATATTTTCCTTATACTGTTTTTCATTTTCCCTATACTATTTTTTAAATAATTTTTCCCTTATACTATTCTTTTCTTATACAATTTTTTCTTGTTTTCCTTATACTATTGCTTAGTAAATTACAAAAATTTTAAAGCTTAATTTTCTACCCATGCTATGGAATTGAAATAAAGAATGATATAAGAATAATGAATAATAAAATTAAATTATAATTTAAAAATAATATATTTAATTATGGCTAAAAAGCACTAATTAGCGCATATAATTGTGATTTAAATATGAAAAGCAAATAAAAACTGGACTCCTATAAATTTTTATCAACAATAACAATGTGAATAATAGTACAATACAAGAGCTAATAAAAATGAGAGTCTAACCATTTATTGCCTAGTAAATTAAAATTATTTGAAAGCTTAATTTTGTTATCTGAGCTACGTAAAAGAATGCCTAGCATGTATATTTTTAACAATTGTGTGTTTTTAAAAAACTTTCTTGCTCTAACCATTGTAGAATGAATAAATGAAAATATTATGATGAAGATATTTCCGCACTGTTTTGATAAAAAAATTATTGCAGATAAAAATCCATAGGCGTAGACAGTTATTTAATTTTAATATGTGAATTAAAAACTATGTGTGATGAGTGACGCGTCGCCCGCTCGGTAATCGCTTTAGGACGTAGCCGAACGTAAAACCCATCTAGCTTCTACGCCTATGTGTATGTGGATTGCATTTACTGTGATAATAATGTACTGTTGGCTTCATAATTTAATATATTTACTTATTTGTTATTTGTACAATATTATAAAACATTCTTAACATAAACATTTACACGCAAAAATAAATTATAATTTAAAAATAATATGTTTAATTGTGGCTAAAAAGCGCTAACTAGCGCATATAATTGTAATTTAAATATGAAAAGCAAATAAACTGGACTCCTATAAATTTTTATCAACAATAACAACGTAAATAATAGTACAATACAAAATTGCTACCTAAGCTATTTAATTAAAATAAAAAATTATATAAAAATAATAATAAATAATAAAAATAAATTATAATTTAAAAATAATATATTTAATTGTGGTTAAAATTTTGTTATCTGAGCTGCGTAAATAATGCCTAGCATGTATATTTTTAACAATTGTATGTTTTTTTAAAAAAATTCTTTTAACCATTTTAGAATGACTAAATGAATATATTATGATGAGAATATAATTCATTAGTCACGTGACATGTAGTCCGCCAATCAACATTCAGAATCTCTACAGTTACATGTCTGCCACAGCGATGATAAAAAACAAAGAAATTATCACCTTCTTTATATTCGTTACTAGGAGATTTGTTGTCTTTATTTAAAATATTGACAGTAAATTTTGTGTATAAAAATGTGCGGTAATCGTTTTTGATATCAACAACAATGAAAATAATAAGGCAATTACAAGTTACAAATTACAAATTACAAATTACAAATTACAAATTACCAATTACCAATTACCAATTACCAATTACCAATTACCAATTACCAATTACCAATTACCAATTACCAATTACCAATTACCAATTACTAATTACCAATTACCAATTACCAATTACCAATTACCAATTACCAATTACCAATTACCAATTACCAATTACCAATTACCAATTACCAATTACCAATTACCAATTACCAATTACCAATTACCAATTACCAATTACCAATTACCAATTACCAATTACCAATTACCAATTACCAATTACCAATTACCAATTACCAATTACCAATTACCAATTACCAATTACCAATTACCAATTACCAATTACCAATTACCAATTACCAATTACCAATTACCAATTACCAATTACCAATTACCAATTACCAATTACCAATTACCAATTACCAATTACCAATTACCAATTCCCAATTCCCAATTCCCAATTCCCAATTCCCAATTACCAATTACCAATTACCAATTACCAATTACCAATTCCCAATTCCCAATTACCAATTACCAATTACCAATTACCAATTACCAATAACCAATAACCAATAACCAATTACCAATTACCAATTACCAATTACCAATTACCAATTACCAATTACCAATTACCAATTACCAATTACAAATTACAAATTACAAATTACAAATTACAAATTACAAATTACAAATTACAAATTACAAATTACCAATTACCAATTACCAATTACCAATTACCAATTACCAATTACCAATTACCAATAACCAATAACCAATAACCAATAACCAATTACCAATTACCAATTACCAATTACCAATTACCAATTACCAATTACCAATTACCAATTACCAATTACCAATTACCAATTACCAATTACCAATTACCAATTACCAATTACCAATAACCAATAACCAATAACCAATTACCAATTACCAATTACCAATAACCAATTACCAATTACCAATTACCAATTACCAATTACCAATTACCAATTACCAATTACCAATTACCAATTACCAATTACCAATTACCAATTACCAATTACCAATTACCAATTACCAATTACCAATTACCAATTACCAATTACCAATTACCAATTACCAATTACCAATTACCAATTACCAATTACCAATTACCAATTACCAATTACCAATTACAAATTACAAATTACAAATTACAAATTACAAATTACAAATTACAAATTACAAATTACAAATTACAAATTACAAATTACAAATTACAAATTACAAATTACAAATTACAAATTACAAATTACAAATTACAAATTACAAATTACAAATTACAAATTACAAATTACAAATTACAAATTACAAATTACAAATTACAAATTACAAATTACAAATTACAAATTACAAATTACAAATTACAAATTACAAATTACAAATTACAAATTACAAATTACAAATTACAAATTACAAATTACAAATTACAAATTACAAATTACAAATTACAAATTACAAATTACAAATTACAAATTACAAATTACAAATTACAAATTACAAATTACAAATTACAAATTACAAATTACAAATTACAAATTACAAATTACAAATTACAAATTACAAATTACAAATTACAAATTACAAATTACAAATTACAAATTACAAATTACAAATTACAAATTACAAATTACAAATTACAAATTACAAATTACAAATTACAAATTACAAATTACAAATTACAGATTACAAATTACAAATTACAAATTACAAATTACAAATTACAAATTACAAATTACAAATTACAAATTACAAATTACAAATTACAAATTACAGATTACAGATTGCAGATTGCAGATTGCAGATTGCAGATTGCAGATTGCGGATTGCGGATTGCGGATTACGGATTACGGATTACGGATTGCAAATTGCAAATTGCAAATTGCAAATTGCAAATTGCAAATTGCAAATTGCAAATTGCAAATTACAAATTACAAATTACAAATTACTATTACTATTAATATTTTTATATGGCGCTGAACAGAAAGTTGCATCTGGACGCAGGGTCCCTTAGATCCCCGGCTCTGGAGATAATCCTGCGGTAATGGTATACTATAAAGTGTACTTATAAGTCAGTGCACTATATGTATAACATATCCAGGCTATATTACTGAATACTGCTTTCCTGTGTTTCTGAGTTGCTGCTGTCTGCGGTCCTCAATGGCTGTGTACAACACGCGTTGATGCTACGGTCCTCGATGGTTGCTTACACTATTCGTTCGTTTTCGTTAATGCAGTCGATGCAGATCCGGTCTGTGGCTTCGAAATAACTGAGGCAAACTTCAAATTTTTCGCTTCAATTTTCTCATGTAAAGTTGCCGTATAATTGAAAGTTACATTTTGTCAAGGGATGTGAAGCTGTATATTTTCCCCCTTTCATGTACAAAAACAAATTGCTAGATCACAGAACATTTTAGAAAAGGGAATATATTTAACGGATTGTTGACTTCCCTGGATAAACTTTCTGCATTGTGAAAATTTAATATCGCCTACACTTGAGATCGATTTTAATACCTACTGAGCGTACAAATTAAATTTTATTTAATTCATTGGGGGAGGGGGGTAGTACTTCCAAAACCCTTCCCCTGGATCATACATGTTTCAGAGCAATAATAGTATTTGGATGCAATGTTTCCAGCCCAGTTTTAAACAAATACTTGTATACCTCAAAGGGCGTCATTGACGATGAAAGATGCCGACTAACGTCAATAACCCCATCTTTTAAATCAACTACGATTAAATCGGAGTGTTCTCCATCGGTTATCAGAATCTGTAAATCGTTGCAAACATTTTTCAATACAGCCTGCATTTTTGGATTTTATTTCATACATGTAAAACATAGCAAAATAATTGTGTTTCATCAGTTATCAGTTTAAAACAATTTTCCATTTCATCCAGTAGAATATTCACAAAATTTGTTTCAAATAGCTTTTCGGCGTCTAAAATTAGCTGGCCACGAGTTGAATAACGGCACTAGACAAAATGACCCCGAAAATGCGCCCCTAAATTCTGCGAAGTGAGGCAGTCGCCTCTCTGCTTTATGCCACCGTCCTGTATTAAGTCAAAACTAATGATGACTCGATAAGATGATGCACTCGATGACGATGATACAGTCGATGACGATGATGCACTCGATGTAGATAATGCACTCGACGAAGGTGCACTCAGTTAAGATGATGGAACTCGTTAGAGATGATGTTCAGTTGGACATGATAATAAATGCACATCGTTTGCAAATTCAAATTACTGTTTGCATTCAATAACAATAAAATTTTAACTGAACTTTTAAACATCTTTATTTACAATATACACATATATGTAAGTTACAACTGTCTACTTCGACTGCTACTTTTCAACTCATAGAATCGGCATGTATTCGATTCTCGAAGATAATCGTTGTATTCGAATACCCATACTCAAGTACTCGAATACTTTCAGTCGACTTAAAATTTATGTAAGCCAGCAGAATTGTGGAATTAAATGAAAATACTAAATCACAATTGAGATAGAATTCTGACCGCGGCCGCGTCGTGCTCTCTCGATAGGGTATACCAGAGTTTTCTCTCTCTCTTCTCTAAAGTAACGCTAGCCTGTATGCAGTAAGCAATTCGTATTAGGATTCATTTGAGTACTCGGTACTCGGAAAGTATTCAATTCTTGACAGTACTCGAATACCGAGTATTCGATTCTGCAAATTACTCGATTCTCCCCATCACTATTGAAATATTCTTGGTCACGGGTAAATCCACTAAATCCAGGCTAACAATTTGGTGGGTAAATATCGACTCACTCTTCGAAGTGAAATATTCTAAGAAAGCTGCCGATTAAGGCTATGCCTTAACCGTCTTAAAATTAAACGTACATATTTAAACTACAAGGCAAAATAACAGAAAACGTGATAAAATGAATGTAGTAGTATGAAACGATTTTTGGAATCAGTGAGCTCTATACTGCACATACTGAAGTGAAAACTAACATAAAACCTTATCGCCAGGTCACAGTATACACAACATATACAGTATATTATAGCGAAACTCTGTGTCGGCACCTTTGAACTTTTGATACCAAGCTGAGTGATAGTCTGTCTCACCAAAAGGCAAAGTATCGCCATCAACCTTTGAAACGCCTCCCACTTAAGGTAACAAAGAAACCAAAATTTCGATCCCTCATAAATAAGACAGTGAATAAGGTCACTGCTTTGCACAGAGTTGGACTAGACTGTTTCATAACAAAAATATTATGAGGTAAAACTTTTTTTCCATATTACACGGCTTTTACATTAATATTTATTGAAATGATTATACAGTATATATTACACTTATTGTTGGCATATTGTGGTTTTATTACATGCAATAAAATGAAAAATATTAGCGAGACTACTTTAAATAGTAATTTATTATAAAAGATATTCACACAGAAAATTCGCATGTTCAAAAAATTTTATACAGTATTTATTTCATACATATATGTATACAAAAAATACATAATACATATTTTAAAAGTTATTTACATAAGTAAATGGTACATATATACGTACAAACATAATCTAAGAAATGTAATTAATCATCTGATTCGGTACTTGAATCATCGTTACTTAAATTAATAACAAATGATTGTTGATTAGTAAATCTAAACAATTCTTCGGTTTTTTAACCTGATTTATACAGTTTTTCCACAGTTCCGGTGTAATTTGATCAACCTTCGTTCGAATTAATTTTAAAACAGATTCAGACATGTTAGGTGTAGAGTTGTTTTTCCTAATATTCTGTTTTAAATTTGACCATATTAATTCAATTGGGTTGAATATACAGTGATACGGTGGCAACCTTAACACTTCATGTCCATATATATTTGCTAGCAAGTCTGTAAAGTGCTGTTTTTGAAAATTATGCTCCTTAATAATATTTAATAATTGGCTTTTCGTACTATTTTCGGGAAATAAAACGTTATGCGCATTTAAAAAATCAATAATTTCTTGTTTGTTGGTTGACGTACATAAAAATTTTATTGCTCGCCGAGAATGGTAAGCCAAGCCGCGTTATCCATAACTATAACAGATGATGGTGGAATATTAGGTAGTAATTGATTTTTAAACCAATTTTCAAATAGATCTGCGTTCATAACTGAATGATTTATTTATTTATTTTTATTTATTTAGAATTGGAAAACCAACAGTCAAAAGAGACCAATGACAGGTTTTTACGATTTACAATAGAAAAATACAAGCAGTTTACAAAGAGATGACAAAAAAAATTGAGTATTATCAAAACATAAATGAAGAATAATTATTTTGAATACATGCGTGTTTATGGTACAATATTACCAATTATTAAGCTTCTATATTTGTTAATAGAAAGACAAAGAAAATCTACGTGCTGAAATCTGTTGTTGTAAGTTTGCATCATTCTATTAACTGGTGCATTTCTATTATTGTTAGTGCGAGTAAGTGGTAGTTTGAAAAAATTTCGTAATCTTATATTAATATTACTAACGTTTATGTGGAAATACCCAATTATTGATGAAGAATAAATTAGGTTATTAAATATCTTATACAGAAGCATAGCATCAATCAAAGTTCTTCTGCTTTCAAGTGCCATCATATTGAAATATCTTAATCGGCATTGATAGTTAAACTGGTATATTTTATATCTATAACACAGGTGTGTAGAATTTTTTTCTGGATACTTTCTATTAATCTAATATTGAAGCTGTACACTTTCTATTAATCTAATATTGAAGCTGTACACAGGATTCCATGCAGTACTCGCATACTCTAGTTTGGATTTAATAAGGCTATTGAATAAACGTACTACCGTTTCAGTTATAGTGAAGTTCTTTGTAACTCTTAGCAGGAAGCCTAACATTTTGTAGGCTGCTTTTACAGTAATTTCAACATGTTGGGTAAATAATAATTTATTGTCAAAATAAACTCCAAGATCTTTAACGGAATTTTTATTTATTAAATATGTGTTGTTAAGGTTGTAGTCGTATTTGATAAGGTTTTTATTTCTGCTAAAATTTATAACACAGCATTTAGATACGTTTTAAGATAGGAGATTATTTTGACAGTATTCAGAAAGCCTATCTAAATCACTTTGCAGTTATTGTGCGTCGTACAAGTTAGTAACAGTTTTATGAATTTTGAGATCATCAGCATATAGCAGGAAGTGGGAATTTTTAAAACAATTACCTATGTCGTTTATGAACAAGTTAAACAATAGCAGACCTAAATGTGAGCCTTGTGGCACCCCGGATGTTACATTTATTATTTCAGATTTAAACCCATTACATACTACAAGCTGAGATCTGTTAGTAATGTATGAATTTCCCCAACGCAATAACGAACCAAGAATAGTCAGCACTAGCAGATGCAATGTTTTTGGCGGATAGAAGCAAGGAATTTTCAATAAATTCTTCCTCACGTCCAGCATGCAAAATTATTATCCGTTTACCACGAGAAACAGGTGTGTCAATATGGCATTTTCCGGAATCGTTGACGCAACCCTTCGTCACAACATCATGGGTGTCGTACCACGTTTCATCCAGACATACTATTGTTCTTTTTCTTCTCTGAACTGTTTTATTTTTGGTAAAAACTCGTATCGCCATTTAGCAATACGAGGAGAATCCATGATACTTTTTCTATTGTCCAACTTTTGAAATTTAAACCCAAGTGACTTTAAACATCTATGAAATGTGGATCTACTACAATTCACTGGTATGCCATCTTCTCGTATACTTTCCATTATACAGTCAAGGCTCGGTGATTTGTTAGCAGCAAAAAAACTATACGCTTTTCTTTTTACTACACCCTCAAAAAACGAATCAAATGTAGAAAAACTTTCTCGGCCTCGGCGCACTCGCATTTCCTGTTTTCACTATTGACCGAACACGATACTCTTTACAAAATTTAGCTACTTTTTTCAAAGCACATTTAACACTATCTGCTGCCCATGTTCGTGTAAATGAATTTTATCCAAATTAATTTCCTCGTCTTCATTGTGATGTTCCACTTCAGTCGTATCTTCTTCTAGTTTCTAGTTCGGGTGCACACATTGAGTTTTCTTGTGCAGAAACGTCCAGTTCGTTAACATTATCACTTGCACCAACTACGTCATCATCATTTGAAACCCACGGTTGTCACATGATTTTTTTTAAATATTGTGAACTTTGCTAGAACAGAAGTTGTAGCAAACTAAGTTTTAATTATAATGAACCTACCTTTTATGCGGAAAGTATGGTAGGGGATGATATAATCCGAGTTAGGTGCTAATTTAATTAGGAAACTTTTATCAGTTTCTTAAAAGTTACGAAATTATAATATGTCGTTAGCATATTGATACTCAAAATTGGCTAAGTTAATCCAGGCTAATTTACTTAACTTCGAACCATAGCAATAATAATTTCTTATTTTTGTAATACGTATCTTTGCATCTTTGGGTAAAATTATGGATTTCATAAGCGTATTGTCCCATAAGATATTTAAATTTTTGCTTTAATCCAACCCTGGGAATTGCACGTATTATAAAGCCTGTTTTACATTATACTTTTTTCGTCTATATTCTAGTACTAGATTCATCCGAGAAATTTCTAGACAAATCTAGCATAGTGTAAATCAGGAAATTTTCCTCCGAGATTCTAGTATAGACATATGCAGTCGGACGTATTTTTCTATAGGCGACTAAAATTAACGTGAATCCCTCAAGCGGGCGATATTTGCAACTCTTGAAAATGGTATTCTGCTATTCAACTTTACAGTAAATATATGTAGTGCATTGGATTCCTTGCCGGTTTCTTGTATGTCTTTTTGTTTTAAGGTACATGTAAATTACTTTGCAATATGAGCAAAGAACGAGAAAATATTAACGTCAATTGCTGTGTTTATGGCTGCCATTCTTGGGGTAGTAAGAAATTATTTGTCCCAAAAATTAGTGAGAGGAAGAGTGACATCCAAAATAAATTTGGTAAAATGGAGTCTATTGACAAAAGAGAGGGCTGGATTAGGAAAATACAAACTGGAAAACAAGTGACGAATCATAAGATGATAACAAATATGAAAAGTATGTATTATTTCCTGACCAATTCATGAGTAAAATAATACACTTTTCACTTTATGCATAGCATTCAATATATTTGTTACACTTGTAATTAAAACAATTTGAAAGATATTTGACATTGGTTCCATTTTAATTTTCTTAATTAAGTAAAGTAAATATATATTTATTTAACATCCATGAATAATATATGGTACTATTTTACTATCTTCTACAAAATATTAAAACAGCTGTAATGTGTTTGCACTGGCCACTATGATGGCCAGCTATACAAGAGCATTTTGTAAATAATCAATTGTAAATTTAAAGTTCTTCTAATCTCATGAGGATGTGACGTTAGAGCACTTGTTTAAACACAGCCCAATTTTTTTTTAAATCTGTAGCACTATGTTCATTAACGCCACATAAAAATAACAATCCATGATTCAACAGTTCTCCCCCTTCTATAAAACTTGTCTCCAAATAAGTAAACCTATTCTTAGAAATAAGTGTAAGATAATTTTCTTCGAATGTCATTATAATTTACACAAAATTATTACTAACACTATTTATAAAAAGTTGAACGAATTTGTTAGTATACTTCAAAACGAATGTTGGTTATACAATGTTTCTGTATGCGATCTTATAGCACAATACCATTTTCAGAGCACGTGTATGCTACAACACTAGCGCCGCCATCGGTAGTTTTAGTCGCCAATACGATTTTCGTCTAGATTGCAACACGCATGCGCAGAGTCGTGTTGCCAACTTTGGTTATCTGCTATTGAAGTTAACTTTTATGCCAACAGTAAGTTTTGTTACGATGTTAAGTTGGTATTACGAAACGTACCGAAGATTTCCGATAACATACGAATTGATAGCATAGATCTCGGATACAAATATGACTAGAAATATAGCATGAAAATAGACGAAAAAAAGTATAATGTAAAACAGGCTTATAACAAACCCAAAGTAGTTTGCGGTATACCGTACTACTCTGTTCCTTTGTATTTTTATAGTATAGCGCTTCGCATGTTGCATACTACTAGGTAAAACACTGAGAGAACGTGTTCACACCGAATGTAAAAATTGGTTTTGACAAAGTCGCAAGCTATAATTACTTGAAAATTATATATTAAAAAACGCAAAAAGTGCAATTGGGTTAACAAATTTAATAACAGAAAAATATACTTTCATCGGAGAAATTTTATCATCGGTATAAAAAAGCAACGATTTATCTAGATAAATTTTATGTTACTTTTTGTAGTAAATTTACATTCTTGTGTCATCAATGCTGTGGATTTCATAGGGCTTCCTTTGAAAACACTACACTTATATGTTCTTCTATTATAAGAAACTTGGAAAAAATTAAAATTGCAATACTTTCACTTCAGACACGGTTTCTTCCATGCAGCTAAGTGTTAAAAACCAACACTGCTCGTTAATGAGCGCTGTCCATGCCATACTGCTAGGCGCTTCGCATCGCATAGATGGCCAATTTGTACACTACTCCGTAAAGAAATAGGTTGGTTATATAATAATGCTAACCAGCTTCGCACTATGTATGCATGCGCGTAGTGGCGCCAATTCAAATGTTACTGCAAAGTATAATATCGTATTATATTACAACCAGTTGCGCAATACAAATAAAAATACGAGTATTTTATATGGTTTTAGTATAATAATAGTATACTTAGTAACACGATATATCTTTTTATAAGTTATAAACAAATTTTTGTCTGTGATTTTATTATCGTTCAAAACTATTAATAAAAAAATATTGAAATGACTTCAGTATTTTGATATATGTGGTCGAAGTAAGTTATATAGCAACAGCGCGTCTTGTTCTTTGAGCTCGTTTTCGTTTATTTATATTTTACTTATTGTAAAATTATTATATTAAATTTATCTACCAATTTCAGTAATCAAAGTTCCTTCATGAAAAAAAGAAATTTAAAATAACAAAAATAATTAGAGCAAACTTGCCAAATTCTTCATCTGTTCCGCTACTATGAAACGAAAATGAACAAAAAATGTTTGAAATTAATTTTCAAGTTAATTTGAACGGTAAGAAGGCATTATAAACCTCTTATAATATACTACGAGTCTTCAGTTATATTATACCAGTGGCGTGCAGTCCATATGCGCAAGGTGTGCACTGCACACCCTGCGAATTATTTCAAAATTTATTGCTTTAAAATATAAATTATTTAATTGATTTGACCTTAATAATGATATACAAAACAAAAATATTGATATAATTATGGGACAATAACGTACAGAAGCGTGTTTGGTTGCCTTTCATAGACGAATGTGCGAGTGCGATTGCTCGTGTACGCTTTCGTACGAATAGCGATATAACTATATTCTCGACCCTTGCTTTCGTGGTGAATTCGTGGAATACTGTTCGTATTGCAGCGAGAGGGTGAAACCATTCGCTTTCGCGATAAGTAATTCTCTTTCATATACTTTTGTCTTGTGGACGTTGTTTCTATCAATGTAATATGGACGAATTAATTAATTTAATACTAATTGATCGATTAGAAAATGAAGAATTAAATGAAGAAAATCAAAATGTAATTGTTAGAAATTGAATAACTGAATTATCGGATAATATGTTTCATAAACTATTTCGCGTTGATAAGAGGACTTTTCGAATTTTTATTGGATATGGTAACATCCTTTATGGAACCAAAGAAGAGACCGACTGATCTTGATATTTATTTAAAAGTAAGTTTTATATTATTTTGTTATCACATAATAAGAATATATTACAAGTTCAACTTAAAGAAGTGATTTATATTTATTTCGATATTTTAGGTTTTGGTAACATTACGATTTTTTTGCTTCTGGAAGCTATCAAACAGATATTGGTTCGAATTTTAATTTAAACGTGTCACAATCATCTGTTAGCATATGTGTAAATAAAGTTGTAAATGCGATTAATAGACCAGAAATCATGGACCAACGGATTAAATTTCCAGCAAATATTCAGGAATTAAATACAGTTAGAAGGAGGTAATTAAATGTGAACATATAACATATGCATTTCTCAATTAGTTTTTATGATTTTAATTATGGTATTACAGATTTTACGAGAAATATGAATTTCCTGGTGTTACCGGTTGTATTGACTGTACACATATAGCTATTTTTCCACCAAATATAGAAGATCCTAAATATCCAGAACATGTTTACGTAAATCGTAAAATGTACTATTTCATAAATGTACACCTGGTTGAAAAGCATTAGAAATAGACATAGCACCAATATTACTTACTTTTTTAGCTTAAAATGAAAATATCTATCCATTTTTTTAGTAGTGATGTTTATAAACTCATTTAAGTAAATTCTTTTTAATAAAATATTGTTAATGCAAAGAAAGTAATGTTCAAATTTAAGTAATATTAGTGCAAACGCTATTAAATATGATAAAATCTGTTTATAAACTCTAATATTTCAGATATGTGACGCTAATTTAAATTTTTTAAATGTTTATGCCCGCTTTCCTGGAAGCTCCCATGATTCCTATATTTGGAACAGATCAAATGTTAAACAAGCTGTCAAAACATTGCATCAAAATGGGTATAGCGATTATTTTCCATTAGGTATTTATTAAATGTAGGAACAAAAAACTGTGATTCATATTTCTTTATTTAATTTAAAAGTGACTCCGGTCATCCACTCAGGATTTATTTATTAACTCCTATAAATCCTGAGCCTCAACGTGATACTGCTGAATATCAGTACAATATAAAACATAAAAGAGTTCGGAGCATTATTGAAAGATGTAATAGTGTACTAAAAATGAGATTTCGATGTCTTTTCAAACATAGAGTATTGCATTATAAACCCGAGGTTTCACCGCTGCACTTCGAACCGCATATTTTTACACAGGGTTATAGGAAATTCAGCAGCAACAGTGTATTTACACAGACAGAGATAAAATATTAGATATAAGTATCGCTCCATCGCACTCTCCGGCGTGCAGGATATTATGTGCACGTATTACCTTATAATGAGACCCTTAGCGCAAAGCTTAGCGTAGATGGCAGCATATGGACAATCTCCTAATTACGTATTACAATGTACAGACTTTTGTAAGAATACACAGATATTATTGTGTGTAACCGTGACTTTTCATGGTTGTGACACATTATATAAACACAAAATATAGAATAATATACAATAGGTGCAATCAAACAAACCTTTTTAACAAATACGTTGCCTAAATTTATTTTTTAAATTTTAATTAATAGTTATGTTTGACGCTTGTTTGACATTTCAAAGTCTTTTGAATGTTAAAGTAACTAGCCCAGTAGCGAACCTATCGGGAGAAATATTGTGCTAAGGCATTTGGTAGTGAATCAAGTTTAGACACAAAATTTAATTATTTATTTTAGGGAACTATTTGGTATATAATTTATACATTATTTATTTCTTATATTTCTATGTATGAAAATTTGAAGGGTTCAAATATCGATAAGAAAAACGAATTAATATTAATGGCATACACGGATGATTAAGTCATTCTTTGTAATTCGCCGATCGATGTCTCTAAAAAACTAAATGTTCTACATCAATATTGCTGTGAAAATCGTCTGGAATTGAATGGCACTAAAACAAAGATTTTAAATTTTCACAAAGGCAGACCAAAAACATTGCATGGATCATTTACATGTAATAACTCCCCTATCGAAGTAATTTATAAATTCATGTACCTAAGAATTTTTCCCGTCAAGAAACTTTCATATGGCCGTTGAAGAAAGTATCAAAAAAATCTACCGTCGCGTCGGAAAAAGTAAAACTTGTTCTTTGTTAAATATAATCAGAGGGTTGGAACGAAAAAATAAAATTATTGAAATCTGTCGTAAACGCCACAGCATTATATGCCTCTGAGATTTTTGGTCTAACCATATTGACCATATGGAAAAAGGCCAATTGTTAAAAAATGCCCCAAATCACTATGTTCGGCTGGAAATAGGAATAGTTCATTTGGCGAAGGATATATGGAAATAAGTTCTTATTTGGTGGCGTAAATTGTTAATTATGGAGGAAGATAGGTTGTCCAAAATCGTTTATAATAGATTAAAGGCTTTGGATTCATATCAATATAATAAAATTTAATTAAACTGGTGCTCACAAATACAGATATTTTTAACCGACTTAAATTATAATCATTTTTGACAAAGTCAATCAATTAACGTAAATGACATTGTAAACATTATTTCAATTTATGAAGAAAGGTAAAAACAAAGCGATTTTCAACGCTTACGGTTCTCCAAATTTAACTTACACTATAAACATTTAAAAACAAATTTAGAATCTAAGGAATATCTCAAACTTAAAATGTCAATTTTTAAAACGAGAATGATCTCCCAAATTAGACTGAGTAGCGGTAAAGGTCTGAAAATCTTATATAAAAATATATACCAATTAAATGAAAATGAACTGTGCTCAATTTGTAATCAACTGAAGTCTGAGAATTAGTTTTACTAAACAAGCGTCTAAGTATAGCCATGACGCAATCGCGCTAGCAGCCGGGCTACGTAAACAAACAAGCCGCAACGTGTTTATAATACGTCGTTCGAATTACAGAATATTACAATTACTCCTGTTGAATCAACTAAAGTTTTGGGTTTACATATTGACTGTAATACATGCTGGTTTACCCACACACAATTCCTTAGCGCGTAACTAAATACTGCCTGTTACGTTAGTAGACAGTTACGGGGAAAGGTTAGTGTCGAAATATTAAAATTGTACTATTACGGACAAGTCTACTCTCTTCTTACTTACTACATTATATGCTGGGGTAACTCCTGCTACGCTAAAGAAGTTTTTATCGCCCAAAAAAAATTATCAGAGTTGTGTTATGCTGCAGTTCTATGGTGTCTTGTAAAGACTTATTTTATTCTTTGAAGTTCCTAACACTACCCTGTATTTACATCTACAAATGCGCGTTGTTTGTTAAAAGAAAATTTAATTATGTTTCTAACTTTTAAACAAGTTACAGGTTCATACTCCAACAGAAATAATAGTATAACGTTTTTATTTATTTGGGTGAAGTATAAATATTAGACAATAATTATTAATTAAAATAAAAGTTTATTATAACGATAAATAGATATTAAATATAATTAAAAGATAAATATAATGAACACTACGATTAAACAAATATTAAACATTAATTAAGACTAAGAATATTATAAAACACAAACACTAATAATATTTATTTAAACAATATATAGATCACTTATTTATTTATACAATTATATATATTTATATTCACCACTTGTCTACTATCTGTTTATATCGCCAACTGTTTAACACGCAACGCTTATTTATATCAGACTGTCCAACGCCTTCGCTAACGGTGCTTATATATCCCGGCATTTGTATTCGAGAACTTACTAGAAAACTATTCCAGATAAAAACTCTAATACAATAGGTTACATCAACCGCGTAATTAAGCAGGTTCAGACAGGTCCGTTACGTCATCGCTAACAATAGACCCTCGCTCGTCTCCGCGACAGCGGCGGCGACAGCGACGGGGACAGCGGCGGTGACAGCGGCGGCGACGGCGGGCACTGCATATTACACTGCCCCCTCCTTAAGACTGTTTCGTCCCGGAACAGTTCGTGATGACGAAATTTGCATGCATTACCCTTGGCGCATTTCGAAGTTTTGAAGAAATCACAGTCGATGGTCCGTTCGACCTCTTCTTTATGTCCGTTAGGGTTAAAGCTGCAAACGAGAATTTCAACACCGGTAAAACGGAAGAGGATTTCTATCATGTTCCTAACAATCCTCCAATTTAAACCATCTAGACCACAGCCTAACTTCGGTACGGCTAGCTTCAAAATGTCATTCTCGAGCAGATGATCCCTCAAATCGCACAACGAGTTCCACAGGCTACGATACGACGGCTTCTGGTACGAGCGTGGTTTAGTGACCAGGTAATAGATGTACCGCTGATGGTCTGCATTGCTATCCCTCAGGCGCAGCGTTTTCCCAAAAGTTGGACATTGGTTGGCCAGTTCTTGTAGTCGCCCAAATTTCGCCTTAAAAGCTGAAGCTATGCCGCGGGACAATTTTAAGTCTTCTGATACGCAGTGACCGAAAGAATAATCTGAAGACACGGTGAATAGATCTTGGTGTTCTTCTTTCGTCACGCCGAACCGCGTCTTGCGGCCAAAGGAATAGTTCTCCATGAAGTCTTCAAAAGTTGGTTCTTGTGCTATGATCCGACGAACCGTTGCTCCATTATGGTATTCGTGGTTGTCTCCGGCGAAAGGAGCTAGCCGATTAAAGTGTACTACTCTTGGATTCCCGCTAGGTCGTTTCTTAATTCTGTATACCACGTCGTTTATCCTTTTGACTACCTCATAGGGGCCTTCCCAATTCTTTTGCAGCTTTGGTGATAAACCACGACGTCTTTGTGGGTTGTAAAGCCACACTAAATCTCCAGGTTCACATTCACCATTTTCGGTTTTGATGTCATACCGCTCCTTCATTCGGTCGCTGGCAGCTTGAATGTTCGTACGGACTTGTTCATAAATGTCATCCATTCTTCTCCGTAAGTCCGTAACGTAATCTTCCCTGGCTAGATCTTCCCCAGGTTTACTGACGAACACCAAGTCGCATGGTAAGCGCAACTTATGCCCGAATAAGATGTTCGCAAGAGTTTGCCCTGTTGTTTCATGCAGGGATGAATGATAAGCCATCAGGAACAGATGGAGGTATCGGTCCCAGTCTCTTTGGTGGTTGGAGACTACCTTCGACAAATATCGGTTGATCGTTCTGTTCATTCGTTCAACCATGCCATCAGACTGCGGATGTAATGCAGTTGTTCTAGTTTTATTAATTCCTAATATCTTACAGACATTTTGGAAAACGGCACACTCAAAATTTCTTCCCTGGTCGGAGTGGAGTTCACGTGGTACTCCGAATCGGCATACACATTCTTTAACTAAAGTTTCAGCGATCGTGATGGCTTCCTGGTTGGGTAATGGATACGCTTCAATCAACTTGGTGAAGTAGTCCATGACAACCACGATGTATTTATTTCCTTCGTCACTTTCTGGGAATGGTGCAGCCACATCAATCGCAATGCGCTCAAATGGACTGCCAACGTTGTATTGACGCATTGGAGCTTTTCGTCGTTTATGCGGACCGTTACTTTCAGCGCAAACCTCACATTTCTTGCACCAATCTTTAACATCTTCCAAGAAGTTAACCCAGTAAAACCGCTGGCGCAATCTTTTTAGCGTTTTGATGACTCCAAAATGGCCTCCAGATCCGTCATGGATCTCCTTCAACACGTCTGGTACTCTAATCTTAGGAATAACTAACTGAGTTCTCTTCTCAGTTCCATCAGCACTTTCTACCACACGCTTTAATATGCCATCCTCAATTACGATGGAGTCCCATTGCGCCCAATACGATTTTGCACTCGGTGAGTGCGGTGCAACATCTACCCATATTGATTTGCTCTCCCCTGCTTTCCATTCCAGTATAATTTTCAAAGTCGGGTCTTTTTCTTGGTCTTCGCGTAGCCCATCGGGCTGCCAATTATCGTCAACTACTCTTGTCCTGGCGACAACAGAAAATTTCTCTTCTAGTCGACTACAATGCTTGCAATCATCTTGGCACGGCCTTCTGGACAATGCGTCGGCATTACGATGGCTGGTACCTGCCCTATGCTCGATTTTTAAATCATATTCCTGTAGTCTTTCAATCCATCTAGCCACCTGACCTTCAGGATTTTTAAATTGTAGCAGCCATTTTAATGCAGCATGGTCAGTTCTAATCAAAAATTTCCTTCCAAACAAATATTTGTAGAAATGTTCCACGCATTTCACAACTGCCAATAGTTCTTTTCTGGTAACATAATAATTTCTCTCTGGTTTTGACAAAGTCTTACTAAAATAGGCAATAACCTTCTCATGCCCGTCGTGTATCTGGGAAATAACGCCACTAATTCCCACGTTGCTGGCATCTGTGTCTAGTATGAACTCTCCTTCAGGTAAGAGATAACTCAGGTCAGGTGCGCTTGTCAACTCATGTTTCAGTTCCTTGAACGCCACTTTGCAGTTCATTTTCCAGGTAAATCTTCGACCTTCTTCAGTAAGCCTTGTCAATGGCTTGGCTATGTTGGCAAATCCAGGTACACATCGTCGATAATAGGTACATAAACCAAGAAAACTTCTAAGTTCGTGTTTGTCTCTAGGTGTTGGCTAATCTCTCACAGCTTTTATCTTTTCCGGGTCAACTGCAATGCCCTTATCCGAAACCACGTGTCCAAGGTAATGAACTTCCTTTTGAAACAGGTGGCACTTCTTAGGACTAAGCTTCAGGTTAGCCTTCCGCAATCTCTGGAAACCCTCTTCCAAATTCTTCATGTGGTCCTCGAATGTTTTACCTACCACAATAATGTCGTCGAGATAGACTAAACAGGTTTTCCATGATAGTCCAGCCAATACTGTTTCCATGAGTCGTTCAAACGTTGCAGGGGCATTGCAGAGCCCAAATGGCATTACAGTAAATTGCCACAGTTTGGTACCAATTGTGAACGCTGTCTTTTCCTTATCTTTTGGATCCAAATCGACTTGCCAATATCCGCTCTTTAGATCCAGAGTGGTGAAAATCTTCGAGCCAGCCAAAGTGTCTAGTGTATTGTCTATTCGAGGTAGCGGGCAGCTATCCTTGGTGACGTTGTTAAGTTGACGGTAATCGACGCAAAATCGTGTAGAGCCATCCTTCTTCTTTACTAACACCACTGGTGAAGCCCACGGACTGCTTGAAGGTTCGATCACACCTTCCTTTTTTATGTCTTCAATAATTCTTTCCGCTTCCTCACGCTTCGCCAATGGTAGTCTTCTTGCTGGTTGGCGGATGGGTCTTGCGTCGCCGGTGTCTATCTTATGGTGAACCACATTAGTTCTCCCGTTGGTCTTCTTGTCAAATTGGAACACATTTTGAAATCTTCCAATTAATTTCTTTGCCTTAGTTCTCTGGTCGGCGGTCAGTTATTGGAAGGATGTTGATAATTCATTAATTAACGTGTCCGGAACTTCCTGAGATATGTTTCCTTTGGCTTTCACAGTTCGAATAATCGAGGAAACTTGCAAACATTCTTCTACAATTGTTTCTCTCTTAAGAACAACAGGATAAAAATTTACGTTCATTATTCGAACTGGTATTACTTGACTGGCTTTGATCAGTGATTTTCCTACAACAACTCCAGTACCAGTCTTCACATCATCATTCTTGGGCTCAAGCATAACAATATTCCCCTCACAGAAACTACCATCTAATTGTGCTTGCACGATAGATTCACTTCGTTCTGGAAGGGTAACATCTTCAGCCATTAGTATGCGCACAGCCTTGTCTTCTCGTGAGTTTAAAACAAGTTATTCTTCATTGACCATCATTACTCCATTCTTAAGGTCAAGTTTGAAACCGTGCTTTTTCATTACGTCCATACCGAGTATTAATTCATCTTCAACGTCAGCTATCAGCGCACGATGTTTAAAAGATGTATTTCCAATAGTGATGATCATATCTATTTCTCCTAATGTGGTAGCTTGTTCTCCTGTCGCTGTGCGTAATCTCCACTTGGTTGGTTGAAGATGCGTCTTGCCTGTATTCTTTACTAAATCGGGTCTAATTATAGTCTTTGTCGCACCCGTATCTAGTAACATTTTCAGTGACCTTGCATTAACAGAGCCATTCACGTAGATGCTACTAGCTTGATGATGAAAGGTTGCGACATAACTGATGGATTGTGGAGCTATCAGATTACGAGTTGACGATTGCCCCTTCGCAGCAACCCGACTTAGTTTTCCAACTCCTTTTCTTCTTTTGTCGATTACATATTCTTTTGCATTTTTCGAAGAAGTAAGTTTCTTTCTTTCAGCAAACACTTCATTAACAATTCGTCGCATTTTCTCTTCTAGATCTTCCGTGTCTTCTTTTCTCTCGGCATCAATATTTCGCACCGCGATTGATTACGTGAAGCTTGTTTGGCAGCTTTATATTCGAGTGTATATGAGAGTGCGTCAATTAATGTTTTTGGGCGAGCCAATCGCAGTGCTTGCTGTGTTTCGCTGTCTCGAACTCCGTAGATAAATGCTTGAATGGCCAAGCACTCCAAAACGCTGTCAGGAGCTGCAGGATGTGCGAGACGAACCAAACGAGGTACGTCGATTTCAAATTCTTGAAGGCTTTCTTTTGAACTCTGATAGCGGTTCTTCAGTTGCGTCTGGTACACCTGCTCCAGATACGCATTGCCGTACTGCATGTCCAGCCGCTTAACTAGTTGGTCGTAGTCCTCTTGTTCTTCTTCCTTCAGCGTTTGTAGGATGTCGATGGCTTCCCCACGCAATGAATCAGTCAACGCTGTAGCCTTCTCTTTGGACGTCCAGTTATGTGCTTTCGCAGCCGCTTCAAATTGTTTTAAATAGTTCGGCCACGAAAATTTTCCAACAAATTCCGGCGTTTTAATGTGCATTGTTGTACTAGTATCAGGTTTTACTACTTTACTTTCTTCTTGTAAACCTGCCTTGACTACATCGGAATTTGGCATTGGTGACGATGTAATTCTAGTGACCTTTTCTCGTAATTCATCCATCTGCTTGTCATACTTATCTTCTAAATTTTTCAAGTCTTCCTCAGTTTTTCTAGAATTCTCTTCTAACTTTTGTTCTAAATTGCTTAAATTTTCTTCTAACTTGTAGCGAACATGCCTCGGCGGGCCTTGACACCCGTGGCTCACACTGTAGTGACGTCACGCACGTTTAAAGCGAACGACAGTCCGGCCAATAAGGGTGCGTTCCCCCGCCTACGTCACAGCCAATAAGGGACCGTCCTTCGACCTACGCTACGACCAATGAGAGGGCACGTCTCACCACCGGCGTACGGCCGGAATGGTATAAGAAGGGCGGTCCGGCTAAAGCTAAATCAGTCCAACTCTCAACGACTTAGAACTCACTCCACTGCAAAGTAGAGCATCCAAACATCAATACTCAGCTGAAAAGCCGATATTCCAAACATCAGTACTCAGCTGCAAAGCCGATATTCCAAACATCAATACTCAGCTGAAAAGCCGATATTCCAAACTCCCTTCTCAACTAAAAAGTTGAGGATTCACACCACCAGGAGCTACCTAACCGGCTTCACCACGGATCGTCCGAGTAAAATCTTCAAAACCAAGCCACTTCTGTCTTTTCACCACGCCAACACATCCTCTCACTGATCGCGAATTAAATAAACAGTCGGCTCATCTCGCCGACAAACTTTTGTTCTACATTTCTAGAATGTTCCATTAATTCTTTTAATATTCTAGAATTTTCTTCTGCTTTTCTAGAACTTTCCATTTATTTTTCTTCAAATGTTCTAGAATTTTCTGTCAAGTCCTCTAATTTTCTAGAACTTTCCATTAATTTTTCTTCTAATGTTCTAGAATTTTCTTCTGCCTTTCTAGAATTTTCCATTAATTTTTCTTCTAATGTTCTAGAATTTTCTTCTAGTTTTTGTTCTAGTGTTCTGGAATTTTATTCCGCTTTTCTAGAACTTTTCATTAATTTTTCTTCTAAACTTCTAGAATTTTCTGTCAATTTTTGTTCTAACAGTTGACTAATGTGACACTGAATTTCGAATAAGTAATCGTCAGGATTTTCACCAGCATCGATTAATGCTTGTAGCAGACGAGCTGTAGAACGATTTTCAGCTTTGTTGTATCCAAATCTCGCTCATCCAGTTCTTTCCTGAGATCACTTACTTTTAACTCACTTAATTTTACTTGTTTAGTTGCCATTATATTTATTTTTATTTGCATTTCACAATTTATTAACCCCACACCTGACACCAATTGTAACGTTTTTATTTATTTGGGTGAAGTGTAAATATTAGACAATTATTATTAATTGCAATAAAAGTTTATTATAACAATAAATAGATATTAAATATAATTAAAAGATGATAAATATAATGAACAATACCATTAAACAAATATTAAACATTAATTAAGACTAAGAATATTATAAAACACTTAAACACTAAGATTATTTATTTAGACAATATATAGATCACTTATTTATTTATACAATTATATTTATTTATATTCACCACTTGTCTACTATCTGTTTATATCACCAACTGTTCAACCCGCAACGCTTATTTATATCAGACTATCCAATGCCTTCGCTAACGGTGCTTATATAGCCTGGCATTTGTATTCGAGAACTTACTACAAAACTATTCTATATAAAAACTCTAATACAATAGGTTACATCAACCGCGTAATTAAGCAGGTTCAGACAGGTCCGTTGCGTCATCGCTAACAATAGACCCTCGCTCGTCCCCGCGACAGCGGCGGCGACAGTGACGGGGACAGTGACGGGGACAGCGGCGGCGAAGGCGGGCACTGCAAATTACAATAGTAATATTTATATTCCTCGTCATCGAACGCAGCGGTTCCACAATAACTCTACGTATATTAATAAAAATTTATAATCACCTACCTAATAAATTTAAAATTATAAATAATATTAACACACAAAACACTTGAAAAACTCACTCATACAGATTGGATTTTATTCGATGGAAGAATATTTTAACTGTACAGGTTTGTAATTTAATTTTATCTTATTTATAAATAAAATTATAATAATAATAATAATAATAATAATAATATTAATAATAATAATAATAATAATAATAATATATCATCACGGCTTATTACTCATTGCTGGGTGTGCCAATCTGTTTTGTACACAGATATCGGTAAAGATGATATATTATTATCTTATTTTATCTAGTAATTTATTTTTGTAAGTCCCATTGTGCTCGTATTAGTTTTTATTTATGTGCTAATATTTTAATTGTCTTGAGTTTCAATATATTTTTATGTATGATTTCATTTTAATATGTACTTATATATGACGTGCCATCCTGTATTTTTTGTGGCAAATAAATTATTATTATTATTACTCGTATTATTATTATTATTATTATTATTATTATTATTATTATTATTATTATTATTATTATTATTATTATTATTATTATTATTATTATTATTATTATTATTACAATTATAATTACTTCCGGTCGCCTAAACCTTTTGTGTTCATTGTTATTATGCGGTCGAACATTTTAGAGCTCGCTGGAAGTAAATGGCAGCTGTATAAAAGGGACGCAGCTATGCTCGGGAGTTAGTTACATACAGAGTCATAGAGCACAGCAGTACTGTAGTGAGCGCTTGCAGTTTGTGGAGTAGGTACTCGGGAAGTTACTGGTATATTGGGATAGCTCTGGATGTGAATACTCGGTAGTGTTAACGAGTATTAGGAAGCTATAGTGTACGAGGACAGTAACGGCGAGTCTGGAAGTTACTGGTATATTGGGATAATTGTGGAAGTGAATACTCGGGAGGGTTAACGAGTGTTGTGAAGCTAGGTATACAAGAACAGTAACAGCGAGTTAGAGTGGATACTCGGCTTTGGTGTTAAGAATTATGACATACGTATAGTTGGTGATACTGAGGCTGTGGAAGGAGAAAGTTAGTTACATAAAGAGTCATAGAGACATTTACATGGGGTGTTAGAGAGTAAAGTGCTAGTGAGAAGCACAGCAGTATCGTAGTGAGCGTATGCAGTTGGTGTCGAGTAGGTACTCGGGAAGTTAATGGTATATTGGGATAGCTGTGAAAATGAATACTCGGTAGTGTTGACGAGTATTGAGAAGCTAGGTATACAAGGACAGTAACAGCGAGTTGGAATGGATGCTCGGAATTGGTGTTGAAGAATTGTGGCATACGGTTAGTTGGTGATACTAAGGCTGTGGAAGGAGAAAGGTAGGACTTCTGTCCGAGCAGTTGCATATACAGACGCTGTTAAGTCATTTGGGTATATAGACGCAGTGGAGTCGGTAGGCGGACAGTTGAACGTGATATAAATATATAGTAACATAAATATAGTGATATAAATATCGCGTACAAGAGTCTGCAACAGACCGGCAGTCTAAGATTGGAACGCGTAGTGAAATAAATAATTAGTAATATCGTGGGAATAAATAGTAGTGTTAATTGGCTAAATAAATAATGTTAGTGTTATATAGTTAGTTAACATTTTAGTCTTAATTAGTTTTTAATAATTGTTTAATATTAGTAATAGTCATTTTCATTATAGTTTAATAAACACTTATTTTAATTAATAATAATTGTCCAATATTTACACTTCACACAAAGATATATATAAAAAACGTTACAATAATATATCTACTACTTCATCAGAAATGGCAGTGTTTAAATTATTCACAAATTTATCAATAAGTAAAATAAATGATTTTTTTATATACAATTAACGCTTTTACGTTGCGTAGCTTCTGTAAAAAATTAATAGGAAAAATTAATTGTCTTCCACTAAATTATACTTGTTATGTTATAAAGGTAGTATAAGTAAGCTTTATGTTATCAACAAAAAGGTCTCAAATATAAAATTAAATAAAAGATAGCTTTGCAGTAAAATATGTATGATGTGTATGTATATGAAAGTATGTATGTATATATCCTCATCATAATTATACTAATAAGGTTCCGCTAATTCATTATTGTTTACCATGAACTTGTAATTACTTTAGCCAATCCCATTTGTTAAAACTGTATGTTTAGAACAAACAAATTATCATTATAATCATTATGATCATTATGACCATTATTATCATTATGATCATTATGATCATTATTATTATGATCATTATTATCATTATTATCATTCTTATCATTATTATCATTCTTATCATTCTTATCATTCTCATCATTCTTATTATTCTTATCATACTTATCATTCTTATCTTTCTTATCATTCTTATTATTATGATCATGATGATCGTTATGATCATTATCATCATTATAATTATGATCATGATTATCATTATGATCATTATGATCATTATTATCATTATTATCATTATTATAATTATTATCATCATGATCACTATGATCATTATTATCACTATCATCATTACGATCATTATAAGCATTATTATCATTATGATCATTATGGTCATTATTATCATTATTACCATTATTACCATTATTACCATTATTACCATTATTATCATTATTACCATTATTACTATTCCCATTATTACCACTATTACCATTATTATCACTATTATCATTATTATCATTATTATCATTATTATCATTATGATCACTATTATCATTATGATCATTATGATCATTATGATCATTAAGATCATTATTATCATTCTTCGTATTCTTCTCATTCTTATCTTTCTTATCATTCTTATTATTATGATCATTATTATTATAATTATGATCATGATGATCATTATAAGCATTATGATCATTATCATCATGATTATCATTATGATCATGATTATCATTATGATCATTATGATCATAATGATCATTATGATCATTATAATTATTATGATCATTATTATCATTAGTATCATTATGATCATTATGATCATTATGATCATTATTATCATTATTATCATTATGATCACTATGATCATTATGATCATTATTATCATTATGATCATTATGATCATTATTATCATTACGATCATTATGATCATTGTGATCATTATGATTATTTTATACCATTACCATTATTATCATTATTATCATTATTACCTCTATTACCACTATTACCATTATTGTCACTATTATCATTATTATCATTATTATCATTATTATCATTATGATTATTATTATCATTATTATCATTATTATCATTATTATCATTATTATCATTATTATCATTATTATCATTATTATCATTATTATCATTATTATCATTATTATCATTATTATCATTATTATCATTATGATCATTATGATCGTTATTATCATTATTATCATTATGATCATTATGATCATAAATAAATATAAATATATCATCACGGCATATTACCCATTGCTGGGTGTGCCAATCCGCTTTGTATGCAGATATCGGTAATGATGATGACATATTTGTACCGTGTAAGCGTTTACCCAGCGTGAGGTGCACGGGCACTCATTGCTGGCGTGGAGAGTGCACCACAGGGATCAATTTTGTGCCATTTAAAATTGGAAATATTTGGCGTCGGTCGGTTACCCAGATTCGCGACCAGACACTCAGGCACACAGCCACCAGTCCCCATAATTATGATTTTTATTATTATTATCATTATTATCATTATGATCATTATGATCATTATGATCATTATGATCATTATGATCATTATTATCATTATTATGAATATGATCATTATTATCATTATTATCATTGTAACCATTATTACCATTATTATTATTATCATTATTACTATTATTATCTTTATTATCATTATTACCATTATTAGAATTATTACCATTATTATCATTTTTATTATTATTATCATTATTATCATTATGATCATTATGATCATTATTATCATTATTATGAATATGATCATTATTATCATTATTATCATTATAACCATTATTACCATTATTATTATTATCATTTTTACCATTATTATCTTTATTATCATTATTACCATT
>OY720458.1:33472913-33482913 GCA_963082715.1 Harpalus rubripes
ATCATTATGATCATTATGGTCATTATTATAATTATAAACATTATTATTACTATTACCATTATTACCACTATTACCATTATTATCACTATTATCATTATTATCATTATTATCAATATTACCATTATTACCATTATTACCATTATTACCATTATTATTACTATTACCATTATTACCACTATTACCATTATTATCACTATTAACATTATTATCATTATTATCATTATTATCATTATGATCATTATTATCATTATGATCATTATGGTCATTATGATCATTATTATCATTATTATCATTAATATCATTATCAGTATTTTCATTATTATCATTATTATCGTTATTATCATTATGATCATTCTTATCTTTTTATCATTCTTATTATTATAATCATGATGATCGTTATGATTATTATCATTATTATCATTATTATCATTATTATCATTATTATCATTATTATCATTATTATCATTATTATCATTATTATCATTATTATCATTATTATCATTATTATCATTATTATCTTTATTATCATTATTATCATTATCATTATTATCATTATTATCATTATCATTATTATCAGTATTATTATTATTATCATTATCATTATTATCATTATCTTTACGATCATTCTTATCATTATTATCATTCTTATCATTTTTATCATTCTTATCATTCTTATCATTCTTATCATTCTTTTCATTCTTATCATTCTTATCATTGTTATTATTCTTATCATACTTATCATTCTTATCTTTCTTATCATTCTTATTCTTATTATTATGATCATGATGATCGTTATGATCATTATCATCATTATAATTATGATCACTATGATCATTATTATCATTATTATCATTATTATCATTATGATCATTATGATCATTATTTTCATTATGATCATTATGATCATTATTAGCATTATTATCATTTTGATCATTATGATCATTATTATCATTATTACCATTATTACCAATATTACCATTATTACCATTATTATCATTATTACCATTATTATTACCATTACCATTATTACCAATATTACCATTATTATCACTATTTTCATTATTATCATTATTATAATTATGATCATTATTATCATTATGATCATTATGATCATTATGATCTTTATTATTATTATTATCATTATTTTCATTATTATCATTATCATTAATATCGTTATTATCATTATGATCATTAAGATTATTATTATCATTCTTATCATTCTTATCATTCTTATCTTTCTTATTATGATCATGATGATCGTTATGATTATTATCATTATAATTATGATCATGATGATCATTATAAGCATTATGTTCATTATCATTATAATTATGATCATCATTATAATTATGATCATGATTATCATTATGATCATGATTATCTTTATGATCATTATGATCATTATGATCATTATGATCATTATAATTATTATGATCATTATAATCATTATCATTATGATCATTATGATCATTATTATCATTATTATCATAATAATCATTATGATCATTAGGATCATTATTATCATTATAATCATTATGATCATTATGATCATTATGATCATTATAATCATTGTTATCATTATGATCATTATGATCTTTGTGATCATTATGATCATTTTTACCATTATTACCATTATTATCATTATTACCATTATTACCACTATTACCATTATTATCAATATTATCATTGTTATCATTATTATCAATATTATCATCATTATCATTATTATCATTATTATCATTATTATCATTATTATCATTATTATCATTATTATCATTATTATCATTATTATCATTACTATCATTATTATCATTATGATCATTATGATCATTATTATCATTATTATCATTATTATCATTATTATCATTTTGATCATTATGATCAGTATGATCGTTATTATCATTATTATCATAATGATCAATATGATCATAAATAAATATAAATATATCATCACGGCATATTACCCATTGCTGGGTGTGCCAATCCACTTTGTATGCAGAAATCGGTAATGATGATGACATATTTGTACCGTGTGAGCGTTTACCCAGCGTCACCTCACGGGCACTCATTGCTGGCGTAAAGAGTGAACCACAGGGGTCAATTTTGTGCCATTTAAAATTGGAAATATTTGGCGTCATTTGGGATCGAACCCGGTTCCCCAGATTTGCGACCAGACACTATCACCATTATTATCATTATTATCATTATTATCATTATTATCATTATTATCATTATTATCATTATTATCATTATTATCATTATTATCATTATTATCATTATTATCATTATTATCATTATTATCATTATTATCATTATTATCATTATTATCATTATTATCATTATTATCATTATTATCATTATTATCATTATTATCATTATTATCATTATTATCATTATTATCATTATTATCATTATTATCATTATTATCATTATTATCATTATTATCATTATTATCATTATTATCATTATTATCATTATTATCATTATTATCATTATTATCATTATTATCATTATTATCATTATTATCATTATTATCATTATTATCATTATTATCATTATTATCATTATTATCATTATTATCATTATTATCATTATTATCATTATTATCATTATTATCATTATTATCATTATTATCATTATTATCATTATTATCATTATTATCATTATTATCATTATTATCATTATTATCATTATTATCATTATCATTGTTATCATTATTATCATTAGCATTATTATCATTATTATCATTATTATCTATATTATCATTCTTATCATTATTATCATTATCATTATTATCATTATTATCATTATTATCATTATTATCATTATTATCAGTATTATCATTATTATCGTTATCATCATTATTATCATTATTAACATTATTATCATTATTATCATTATTATCATTATTATCATTATTATCATTATTATCATTATTATCATTATTATCACTATTATCATAATTATCATTATTATCATTATTATCATTATTATCATTATTATCATTATAATCATTATTATCATTATTATCATTATTATTATCATTATTATCATTATTTTGTTATTAACATTATTATCATTATTATCATTATTATCATTATTATCATTATTATCATTATTATCATTATTATCATTAGCATTATTATCATTATTATCATTATTATCATTATTATCTATATTATCATTATTATCATTATTATCTATATTATCATTATTATCATTATTATCATTATTATCAGTATTATCATTATTATCGTTATCATCATTATTATCATTATTATCATTATTATCATTATTATCATTATTATCATTATTATCATTATTATCATTATTATCATTATTATCATTATTATCATTATTATCATTATTATCATTATTATCATTATTGTCATTATTATCATTATTATCATTATTATCATTATTATCATTATTATCATTATTATCATTATTATCATTATTATCATTATTATCAGTATTATCATTATTATCGTTATCATTATTATCATTATCATTATTATCATTTTTATCATTATTATCATTATTATCATTATTATCATTATTATCATTATTATCATTATTATCATTATTATCATTATTATCATTATTATCATTATTATCATTATTATCATTATTATCATTATTATCATTATTATCATTATTATCATTATTATCATTATTATCATTATTATCATTATTATCATTATTATCATTATTATCATTATTATCATTATTATCATTATTATCATTATTATCATTACTATCATTATCATTATTATCATTATTATCATTATTATCATTATTATCATTATTATCATTATTATCATTATTATCATTATTATCATTATTATCATTATTATCATTATTATCATTATTATCATTATTATCATTATTATCATTATTATTATTATTAGTATTATCATTATTATTATTATCATTATTATCATTATTATCTTTATTATCATTATTATCATTGTTATCATTATTATCATTATTATCATTATTATCATTATTATCATTATTATCATTATTACCATTATTACCATTATTACCATTATTACTATTATTACCATTATTACCATTATTACCATTATTATCATTATTTTCATTATTACCATTATTACCATTATTATCGTTATTATCATTATTATCATTATTATCATTATTATCATTATTATCATTATTATCATTATTATCATTATTATCATTATTATCATTATTATCATTATTATCATTATTATCATTATTATCATTATTATCATTATTATCATTATTATCATTATTATCATTATTATCATTATTATCATTATTATCATTATTATCATTATTATCATTATTATCATTATTATCATTATTATCATTATTATCATTATTATCATTATTATCATTATTATCATTATTATCATTATTATCATTATTATCATTATTATCATTATTATCATTATTATCATTATTATCATTATTATCATTATTATCATTATTATCATTATCATTGATATCATTATTACCATTATTATCATTATTATCATTATTATCATTATTATCATTATTATCATTATTATCATTATTATCATTATTATCATTATTATCATTATTATCATTATTATCATTATTATCATTATTATCATTATTATCATTATTATCATTATTATCGTTATTATCGTTATTAACATTATTATCATTATTATCATTATTATCATTATTATAATTATTATCATTATTATCATTATTATCATTATTATTATTATTATTATCATTATTATCATTATCATTATTATCTTTATTATTATTATTATCATTATTATCATTATTATCATTATTATCATTATCATTATTATCATTATTATTATTATTATCATTATTATCATTATTATCATTATTATCATTATTAACATTATTATCATTATTATCATTATTATCATTATTAGCATTATTATCATTATTATTATTATTATCATTATTAGCATTATTATCATTATTATCATTATTATCATTATTATCATTATTATCATTATTATCATTATTTTCGTTATTATGATTATTATCATTATTATTATTCCTATCATTATTATCATTATTATCATTATCATCATTATTATCATTATTGTCATTAATATCATTATTATCATTATTTTCATTATATCATTATTATCATTGTTATCAATATTATCATTATTATTCCCATTATTACCATTATTATTATTATTATTATTATTACCATTATTACCATTATTATCATTATTATCATTATTATCATTATTATCATTATTATCATTATTATCATTATTATCATTATTATCATTATTATCATTATTATCATTATTATCATTATTATCTTTATTATCATTATTATCATTATTATCATTATTATCATTATTATCATTAATATCATTATTATCATTATTATCATTATTATCATTATTATCATTATTATCATTATTATCAATTATATCATTATTATCATTATTATCATTATTATCATTATTATCATTATTATCATTATTATCATTATTATCATTATTATCATTATTATCATTATTATCATTATTATCATTATTATCATTATTATCATTATTATCATTATTATCATTATTATCATTATTATCATTATTATCATTATTATCATTATTATCATTATTATCATTATTATCATTATTATCATTATTATCATTATTATCATTATTATCATTATTATCATTATTATCATTATTGTCATTATTATCAATATTATCATTATTATCATTATTATCATTATTATCATTATTATCATTATTATCATTATTATCATTATTATCATTAATATCATTATTATCATTATTATCATTATTATCATTATTATCATTATTATCATTATTATCATTATAATCATTATTATCATTATTATCTTTATTATCATTATTATCATTATTATCATTATAAACATAAACTTTATTACCATTATTACCATTATTACCATTGTGATCATTATTATCATTATTATCATTATTATCATTATTATCATTATTATCATTATTATCATTATTATCATTATTATCATTATTATCATTATTATCATTATTATCATTATTATCATTATTATCATTATTATCATTATTATCATTATTATCATTATTATCATTATTATCATTATTATCATTATTATCATTATTATCATTATTATCATTATTATCATTATTATCATTATTATCATTATTATCATTATTATCATTATTATCATTATTATCATTATTATCATTATTATCATTATTATTATTATTATCATTATTATCATTATTATCATTATTATCATTATTATCATTATTATCATTATTATCATTATTATCATTATTATCATTATTATCATTATTATCATTATTATCATTATTATCATTATTATCATTATTATCATTATTATCATTATTATCATTATTATCATTATTATCATTATTATCATTATTATCATTATTATCATTATTATCATTATTATCATTATTATCATTATTATCATTATTATCATTATTATCATTATTATCATTATTATCATTATTATCATTATTATCATTATTATCATTATTATCATTATTATGATTATTATGATTATTATCATTATTATCATTATTATCATTATTATCATTATTATCATTATTATCATTATTATCATTATTATCATTATTATCATTATTATCATTATTATCATTATTATCATTATTATCATTATTATCATTATTATCATTATTATCATTATTATCATTATTATCATTATTATCATTATTATCATTATTATCATTATTATCATTATTATCATTATTATCATTATTATCATTATTATCATTATTATCATTATTATCATTATTATCATTATTATCATTATTATCATTATTATCATTATTATCATTATTATCATTATTATCATTATTATCATTATTATCATTATTATCATTATTATCATTATTATCATTATTATCATTATTATCATTATTATCATTATTATCATTATAATTATTATTATTATTATCATTATTATCACTTTTGTCATTATTATCATTATCATTATTATTTTTATCATTATTATCCTTATTATCATTATTATCATTATTATTATTATCATTTTTATCATTATTATCATTATTATCATTATTATCATTATTATCATTATTATCATTATTATCATTTTTATCATTATTATCATTATTATCATTATTATCATTATTATCATTATTATCATTATTATCATTATTATCATTATTATCATTATTATCATTATTATCATTATTATCATTATTATCATTATTATCATTATTATCATTATTATCATTATTATCATTATTATCATTATTATCATTATTATCATTATTATCATTATTATCATTATTATCATTATTATCATTATTATCATTATTATCATTATTATCATTATTATCATTATTATCATTATTATCATTATTATCATTATTATCATTATTATCATTATTATCATTATTATCATTATTATCATTATTATCATTATTATCATTATTATCATTATTATCATTATTATCATTATTATCATTATTATCATTATTATCATTATTATCATTATTATCATTATTATCATTATTATCATTATTATCATTATTATCATTATTATCATTATTATCATTATTATCATTATTATCATTATTATCATTATTATCATTATTATCATTATTATCATTATTATCATTATTATCATTATTATCATTATTATCATTATTATCATTATTATCATTATTATCATTATTATCATTATTATCATTATTATCATTATTATCATTATTATCATTATCATTATTATCATTATTATCATTATTATCATTATTATCATTATTATCATTATTATCATTATTATCATTATTATCATTATTATCATTATTATCATTATTATCATTATTATCATTATTATCATTATTATCATTATTATCATTATTATCATTATTATCATTATTATCATTATTATCATTATTATCATTATTATCATTATTATCATTATTATCATTATTATCATTATTATCATTATTATCATTATTATCATTATTATCATTATTATCATTATTATCATTATTATCATTATTATCATTATTATCATTATTATCATTATTATCATTATTATGATTATTATGATTATTATCATTATTATCATTATTATCATTATTATCATTATTATCATTATTATCATTATTATCATTATTATCATTATTATCATTATTATCATTATTATCATTATTATCATTATTATCATTATTATCATTATTATCATTATTATCATTATTATCATTATTATCATTATTATCATTATTATCATTATTATCATTATTATCATTATTATCATTATTATCATTATTATCATTATTATCATTATTATCATTATTATCATTATTATCATTATTATCATTATTATCATTATTATCATTATTATCATTATTATCATTATTATCATTATTATCATTATTATCATTATTATCATTATTATCATTATTATCATTATTATCATTATTATCATTATTATCATTATTATCATTATTATCATTATTATCATTATTATCATTATTATCATTATTATCATTATTATCATTATTATCATTATTATCATTATTATCATTATTATCATTATTATCATTATTATCATTATTATCATTATTATCATTATTATCATTATTATCATTATTATCATTATTATCATTATTATCATTATTATCATTATTATCATTATTATCATTATCATTGTTATCATTATTATCATTAGCATTATTATCATTATTATCATTATTATCTATATTATCATTCTTATCATTATTATCATTATCATTATTATCATTATTATCATTATTATCATTATTATCATTATTATCAGTATTATCATTATTATCGTTATCATCATTATTATCATTATTAACATTATTATCATTATTATCATTATTATCATTATTATCATTATTATCATTATTATCATTATTATCATTATTATCATTATTATCACTATTATCATAATTATCATTATTATCATTATTATCATTATTATCATTATTATCATTATAATCATTATTATCATTATTATCATTATTATTATCATTATTATCATTATTTTGTTATTAACATTATTATCATTATTATCATTATTATCATTATTATCATTATTATCATTATTATCATTATTATCATTAGCATTATTATCATTATTATCATTATTATCATTATTATCTATATTATCATTATTATCATTATTATCTATATTATCATTATTATCATTATTATCATTATTATCAGTATTATCATTATTATCGTTATCATCATTATTATCATTATTATCATTATTATCATTATTATCATTATTATCATTATTATCATTATTATCATTATTATCATTATTATCATTATTATCATTATTATCATTATTATCATTATTGTCATTATTATCATTATTATCATTATTATCATTATTATCATTATTATCATTATTATCATTATTATCATTATTATCAGTATTATCATTATTATCGTTATCATTATTATCATTATCATTATTATCATTTTTATCATTATTATCATTATTATCATTATTATCATTATTATCATTATTATCATTATTATCATTATTATCATTATTATCATTATTATCATTATTATCATTATTATCATTATTATCATTATTATCATTATTATCATTATTATCATTATTATCATTATTATCATTATTATCATTATTATCATTATTATCATTATTATCATTATTATCATTATTATCATTATTATCATTATTATCATTATTATCATTATTATCATTATTATCATTATTATCATTATTATCATTATCATTATTATCATTATTATCATTATTATCATTATTATCATTATTATCATTATTATCATTATTATCATTATTATCATTATTATCATTATTATCATTATTATCATTATTATCATTATTATCATTATTATCATTATTATTATTATTAGTATTATCATTATTATTATTATCATTATTATCATTATTATCTTTATTATCATT
>OY720458.1:33485413-33487913 GCA_963082715.1 Harpalus rubripes
TATTATCATTATTATCATTATTATCATTATTATGATTATTATGATTATTATCATTATTATCATTATTATCATTATTATCATTATTATCATTATTATCATTATTATCATTATTATCATTATTATCATTATTATCATTATTATCATTATTATCATTATTATCATTATTATCATTATTATCATTATTATCATTATTATCATTATTATCATTATTATCATTATTATCATTATTATCATTATTATCATTATTATCATTATTATCATTATTATCATTATTATCATTATTATCATTATTATCATTATTATCATTATTATCATTATTATCATTATTATCATTATTATCATTATTATCATTATTATCATTATTATCATTATTATCATTATTATCATTATTATCATTATTATCATTATTATCATTATAATTATTATTATTATTATCATTATTATCACTTTTATCATTATTATCATTATCATTATTATTTTTATCATTATTATCCTTATTATCATTATTATCATTATTATTATTATCATTTTTATCATTATTATCATTATTATCATTATTATCATTATTATCATTATTATCATTATTATCATTTTTATCATTATTATCATTATTATCATTATTATCATTATTATCATTATTATCATTATTATCATTATTATCATTATTATCATTATTATCATTATTATCATTATTATCATTATTATCATTATTATCATTATTATCATTATTATCATTATTATCATTATTATCATTATTATCATTATTATCATTATTATCATTATTATCATTATTATCATTATTATCATTATTATCATTATTATCATTATTATCATTATTATCATTATTATCATTATTATCATTATTATCATTATTATCATTATTATCATTATTATCATTATTATCATTATTATCATTATTATCATTATTATCATTATTATCATTATTATCATTATTATCATTATTATCATTATTATCATTATTATCATTATTATCATTATTATCATTATTATCATTATTATCATTATTATCATTATTATCATTATTATCATTATTATCATTATTATCATTATTATCATTATTATCATTATTATCATTATTATCATTATTATCATTATTATCATTATTATCATTATTATCATTATTATCATTATTATCATTATTATCATTATCATTATTAACATTATTATAATTATTATCATTATTACCATTAATATCATTATTATCATTATTATTATCATTATTATCATTATTATCATTATTATCATTATTATCATTATTATCATTATTATCATTATTATCATTATTATCATTATTATCATTATTATCATTATTATCATTATTATCATTATTACCATTATTATCATTATTATCATTATTATCATTATTATCATTATTATCATTATTATCATTATTATCATTATTATCATTATTATCATTATTATCATTATTATTATTATTATCATTATTATCATTATTATCATTATTATCATTATTATCATTATTATCATTATTATCATTATTATCATTATTATCATTATTATCATTATTATCGTTATTATCATTATTATCATTATTATCATTATTATCATTATCATTATTATCATTATTATCATTATTATCATTATTATCATTATTATCATTATTATCATTATTATCATTATTATCATTATTATCATTATTATCATTATTATCATTATTATCATTATTATCATTATTATCATTATTATCATTATTATCATTATTATCATTATTATCATTATTATCATTATTATCATTATTATCATTATTATCATTATTATCATTATTATCATTATTATCATTATTATCATTATTATCATTATTATCATTATTATCATTATTATCATTATTATTATTATTATCATAGTTATCATTATTATCATTATTATCATTATTATCATTATTATCATTATTATCATTATTATCATTATTATCATTATTATCATTATTATCATTATTATCATTATTATCATTATTATCATTATTATCATTATTATCATTATTATCATTATTATCATTATTATCATTATTATCATTATTATCATTATTATCATTATTATCATTATTATCATTGTTATCATTATTATCATTAGCATTATTATCATTATTATCATTATTATCATTATTATCATTATTATCTATATTATCATTCTTATCATTATTATCATTATCATTATTATCATTATTATCATTATTATCATTATTATCATTATTATCATTATTATCAGTATTATCATTATTATCGTTATCATCATTATTATCATTATTATCATTATTATCATTATTATCATTATTATCATTATTATCATTATTATCATTATTATCATTATTATCATTATTATCATTATTATCACTATTATCATAATTATCATTATTATCATTATTATCATTATTATCATTATAATCATTATTATCATTATTATCATTATTATCATTATTATTATCATTATTATCATTATTTTATTATTAACATTATTATCA
>OY720458.1:33492913-33495413 GCA_963082715.1 Harpalus rubripes
ATTATCATTATTATCATTATTATCATTATTATCATTATTATTAATATTATCATTATCATTATTATCATTGTTATCATTATTATCATTACTATCATTATTATCATTATTATCATTATTATCATTATTATCATTATTATCATTATTATCATTTTTATCATTATTATCATTATTATCATTATTATCATTATTATCATTATTATCATTATTATCATTATTATCATTATTATCATTATTATCATTATTATCATTATTATCATTATTATCATTATTATCATTATTATCATTATTATCATTATTATCATTATTATCATTATTATCATTATTATCATTATTATCATTATTATCATTATTATCATTATTATCATTATTATCATTATTATCATTATTATCATTATTATCATTATTATCATTATTATCATTATTATCATTATTATCATTATTATCATTATTATCATTATTATCATTATTATCATTATTATCATTATTATCATTATTATCATTATTATCATTATTATCATTATTATCATTATCATTGATATCATTATTACCATTATTATCATTATTATCATTATTATCATTATTATCATTATTATCATTATTATCATTATTATCATTATTATCATTATTATCATTATTATCATTATTATCATTATTATCATTATTATCATTATTATCATTATTATCATTATTATCGTTATTATCGTTATTAACATTATTATCATTATTATCATTATTATCATTATTATAATTATTATCATTATTATCATTATTATCATTATTATTATTATTATTATCATTATTATCATTATCATTATTATCATTATTATTATTATTATCATTATTATCATTATTATCATTATTATCGTTATCATTATTATCATTATTATCATTATTATCATTATTATCATTATTATCATTATTAACATTATTATCATTATTATCATTATTATCATTATTAGCATTATTATCATTATTATTATTATTATCATTATTAGCATTATTATCATTATTATCATTATTATCATTATTATCATTATTATCATTATTATCATTATTTACATTATTTTCGTTATTATAATTATTATCATTATTATTATTCCTATCATTATTATCATTATCATTATTATCATTATTATCATTATTATCATTATTGTCATTAATATCATTATTATCATTATTTTCATTATTATCATTATTATCATTGTTATCAATATTATCATTATTATTCCCATTATTATTATTATTATTATTATTACCATTATTACCATTATTATCATTATTATCATTATTATCATTATTTTCATTATTATCATTATTATCATTATTATCATTATTATCATTATTATCATTATTATCATTATTATCTTTATTATCATTATTATCATTATTATCATTATTATCATTATTATCATTATTATCATTATTATCATTATTATCATTATTATCATTATTATCATTATTATCATTATTATCATTATTATCTTTATTATCATTATTATCATTATTATCATTATTATCATTATTATCATTATTATCATTATTATCATTATTATCATTATTATCATTATTATCATTATTATCATTATTATCATTATTATCATTATTATCATTATTATCATTATTATCATTATTATCATTATTATCATTATTATCATTATTATCATTATTATCATTATTATCATTATTATCATTATTATCATTATTATCATTATTATCATTATTATCATTATTATCATTATTATCATTATTGTCATTATTATCATTATTATCATTATTATCATTATTATCATTATTATCATTATTATCATTATTATCATTATTATCATTAATATCATTATTATCATTATTATCATTATTATCATTATTATCATTATTATCATTATTATCATTATAATCATTATTATCATTATTATCTTTATTATCATTATTATCATTATTATCATTATAAACATAAACTTTATTACCATTATTACCATTATTACCATTGTGATCATTATTATCATTATTATCATTATTATCATTATTATCATTATTATCATTATTATCATTATTATCATTATTATCATTATTATCATTATTATCATTATTATCATTATTATCATTATTATCATTATTATCATTATTATCATTATTATCATTATTATCGTTATTATCGTTATTAACATTATTATCATTATTATCATTATTATCATTATTATAATTATTATCATTATTATCATTATTATCATTATTATTATTATTATTATCATTATTATCATTATCATTATTATCATTATTATTATTATTATCATTATTATCATTATTATCATTATTATCATTATCATTATTATCATTATTATCATTATTATCATTATTATCATTATTATCATTATTAACATTATTATCATTATTATCATTATTATCATTATTAGCATTATTATCATTATTATTATTATTATCATTATTAGCATTATTATCATTATTATCATTATTATCATTATTATCATTATTATCATTATTA
>OY720458.1:33504069-33511569 GCA_963082715.1 Harpalus rubripes
GTTCGTGTTCGTGTTCGTGTTCGTGTTCGTGTTCGTGTTCGTGTTCGTGTTTGTGTTCGTGTTTGTGTTCGTGTTTGTGTTCGTGTTTGTGTTCGTGTTTGTGTTCGTGTTTGTGTTCGTGTTTGTGTTCGTGTTTGTGTTCGTGTTTGTGTTCGTGTTTGTGTTCGTGTTTGTGTTCGTGTTTGTGTTCGTGTTTGTGTTCGTGTTTGTGTTCGTGTTTGTGTTCGTGTTTGTGTTCGTGTTTGTGTTCGTGTTTGTGTTCGTGTTTGTGTTCGTGTTTGTGTTCGTGTTTGTGTTCGTGTTTGTGTTCGTGTTTGTGTTCGTGTTTGTGTTCGTGTTCGTGTTCGTGTTCGTGTTCGTGTTCGTGTTCGTGTTCGTGTTCGTGTTCGTGTTCGTGTTCGTGTTCGTGTTCGTGTTCGTGTTCGTGTTCGTGTTCGTGTTTGTGTTCGTGTTTGTGTTTGTGTTTGTGTTTGTGTTCGTGTTTGTGTTCGTGTTTGTGTTCGTGTTTGTGTTCGTGTTTGTGTTCGTGTTTGTGTTCGTGTTTGTGTTCGTGTTTGTGTTCGTGTTTGTGTTCGTGTTTGTGTTCGTGTTTGTGTTCGTGTTTGTGTTCGTGTTTGTGTTCGTGTTTGTGTTCGTGTTTGTGTTCGTGTTCGTGTTCGTGTTCGTGTTCGTGTTCGTGTTCGTGTTCGTGTTCGTGTTCGTGTTTGTGTTCGTGTTCGTGTTCGTGTTCGTGTTTGTGTTCGTGTTTGTGTTCGTGTTTGTGTTCGTGTTTGTGTTCGTGTTTGTGTTCGTGTTTGTGTTCGTGTTTGTGTTCGTGTTTGTGTTCGTGTTTGTGTTCGTGTTTGTGTTCGTGTTTGTGTTCGTGTTTGTGTTCGTGTTCGTGTTCGTGTTCGTGTTCGTGTTCGTGTTCGTGTTCGTGTTCGTGTTCGTGTTCGTGTTCGTGTTCGTGTTCGTGTTCGTGTTCGTGTTCGTGTTCGTGTTCGTGTTCGTGTTCGTGTTCGTGTTCGTGTTCGTGTTCGTGTTTGTGTTCGTGTTTGTGTTTGTGTTTGTGTTTGTGTTTGTGTTCGTGTTCGTGTTCGTGTTCGTGTTTGTGTTCGTGTTTGTGTTCGTGTTTGTGTTCGTGTTTGTGTTCGTGTTTGTGTTCGTGTTTGTGTTCGTGTTTGTGTTCGTGTTTGTGTTCGTGTTTGTGTTCGTGTTTGTGTTCGTGTTTGTGTTCGTGTTTGTGTTCGTGTTCGTGTTCGTGTTCGTGTTCGTGTTTGTGTTCGTGTTTGTGTTCGTGTTTGTGTTCGTGTTTGTGTTCGTGTTCGTGTTCGTGTTCGTGTTCGTGTTCGTGTTCGTGTTCGTGTTCGTGTTCGTGTTCGTGTTCGTGTTCGTGTTCGTGTTCGTGTTCGTGTTCGTGTTCGTGTTCGTGTTCGTGTTCGTGTTCGTGTTCGTGTTCGTGTTCGTGTTCGTGTTCGTGTTCGTGTTCGTGTTCGTGTTCGTGTTCGTGTTCGTGTTCGTGTTCGTGTTCGTGTTCGTGTTCGTGTTCGTGTTCGTGTTCGTGTTCGTGTTCGTGTTCGTGTTCGTGTTTGTGTTCGTGTTTGTGTTCGTGTTCGTGTTCGTGTTCGTGTTCGTGTTTGTGTTCGTGTTCGTGTTCGTGTTCGTGTTCGTGTTCGTGTTCGTGTTCGTGTTCGTGTTCGTGTTCGTGTTCGTGTTTGTGTTCGTGTTTGTGTTCGTGTTTGTGTTCGTGTTTGTGTTCGTGTTTGTGTTCGTGTTCGTGTTCGTGTTTGTGTTCGTGTTTGTGTTCGTGTTTGTGTTCGTGTTTGTGTTCGTGTTCGTGTTCGTGTTCGTGTTCGTGTTCGTGTTCGTGTTCGTGTTCGTGTTCGTGTTCGTGTTTGTGTTCGTGTTTGTGTTCGTGTTTGTGTTCGTGTTTGTGTTCGTGTTTGTGTTCGTGTTTGTGTTCGTGTTTGTGTTCGTGTTCGTGTTCGTGTTCGTGTTCGTGTTTGTGTTCGTGTTTGTGTTCGTGTTTGTGTTCGTGTTTGTGTTCGTGTTTGTGTTCGTGTTTGTGTTCGTGTTTGTGTTCGTGTTTGTGTTCGTGTTTGTGTTCGTGTTTGTGTTCGTGTTTGTGTTCGTGTTTGTGTTCGTGTTTGTGTTCGTGTTTGTGTTCGTGTTTGTGTTCGTGTTTGTGTTCGTGTTTGTGTTCGTGTTTGTGTTCGTGTTTGTGTTCGTGTTCGTGTTCGTGTTCGTGTTCGTGTTCGTGTTCGTGTTCGTGTTCGTGTTCGTGTTCGTGTTCGTGTTCGTGTTCGTGTTCGTGTTCGTGTTCGTGTTCGTGTTCGTGTTCGTGTTCGTGTTCGTGTTCGTGTTCGTGTTCGTGTTCGTGTTCGTGTTCGTGTTCGTGTTCGTGTTCGTGTTCGTGTTCGTGTTCGTGTTCGTGTTCGTGTTCGTGTTCGTGTTCGTGTTCGTGTTCGTGTTCGTGTTCGTGTTCGTGTTCGTGTTCGTGTTCGTGTTCGTGTTCGTGTTCGTGTTTGTGTTTGTGTTTGTGTTTGTGTTTGTGTTCGTGTTCGTGTTCGTGTTCGTGTTCGTGTTCGTGTTTGTGTTCGTGTTTGTGTTCGTGTTTGTGTTCGTGTTCGTGTTCGTGTTCGTGTTCGTGTTCGTGTTCGTGTTCGTGTTCGTGTTCGTGTTTGTGTTCGTGTTTGTGTTCGTGTTTGTGTTCGTGTTTGTGTTCGTGTTTGTGTTTGTGTTTGTGTTCGTGTTTGTGTTCGTGTTTGTGTTTGTGTTTGTGTTCGTGTTTGTGTTCGTGTTTGTGTTCGTGTTTGTGTTCGTGTTTGTGTTCGTGTTTGTGTTCGTGTTCGTGTTCGTGTTCGTGTTCGTGTTCGTGTTCGTGTTCGTGTTCGTGTTCGTGTTCGTGTTCGTGTTCGTGTTCGTGTTCGTGTTCGTGTTCGTGTTCGTGTTCGTGTTCGTGTTCGTGTTCGTGTTCGTGTTCGTGTTCGTGTTCGTGTTCGTGTTCGTGTTCGTGTTCGTGTTCGTGTTCGTGTTCGTGTTCGTGTTCGTGTTCGTGTTCGTGTTCGTGTTCGTGTTCGTGTTCGTGTTCGTGTTCGTGTTCGTGTTCGTGTTCGTGTTCGTGTTCGTGTTCGTGTTCGTGTTCGTGTTCGTGTTCGTGTTCGTGTTCGTGTTCGTGTTCGTGTTCGTGTTCGTGTTCGTGTTCGTGTTCGTGTTCGTGTTCGTGTTTGTGTTCGTGTTTGTGTTCGTGTTTGTGTTCGTGTTTGTGTTCGTGTTTGTGTTCGTGTTTGTGTTCGTGTTTGTGTTCGTGTTTGTGTTCGTGTTTGTGTTCGTGTTTGTGTTCGTGTTTGTGTTCGTGTTTGTGTTCGTGTTTGTGTTCGTGTTCGTGTTCGTGTTCGTGTTCGTGTTCGTGTTCGTGTTCGTGTTCGTGTTCGTGTTCGTGTTCGTGTTCGTGTTCGTGTTCGTGTTCGTGTTCGTGTTCGTGTTCGTGTTCGTGTTCGTGTTCGTGTTCGTGTTCGTGTTCGTGTTCGTGTTCGTGTTCGTGTTCGTGTTCGTGTTCGTGTTCGTGTTTGTGTTCGTGTTCGTGTTCGTGTTTGTGTTCGTGTTTGTGTTCGTGTTTGTGTTCGTGTTTGTGTTCGTGTTTGTGTTCGTGTTTGTGTTCGTGTTTGTGTTCGTGTTTGTGTTCGTGTTTGTGTTCGTGTTTGTGTTCGTGTTTGTGTTCGTGTTTGTGTTCGTGTTTGTGTTCGTGTTTGTGTTCGTGTTTGTGTTCGTGTTTGTGTTCGTGTTTGTGTTCGTGTTTGTGTTCGTGTTCGTGTTCGTGTTCGTGTTCGTGTTCGTGTTCGTGTTCGTGTTCGTGTTCGTGTTCGTGTTCGTGTTCGTGTTCGTGTTCGTGTTTGTGTTCGTGTTCGTGTTCGTGTTCGTGTTCGTGTTTGTGTTCGTGTTTGTGTTCGTGTTTGTGTTCGTGTTCGTGTTCGTGTTCGTGTTCGTGTTCGTGTTCGTGTTCGTGTTCGTGTTTGTGTTCGTGTTTGTGTTCGTGTTTGTGTTCGTGTTCGTGTTCGTGTTCGTGTTCGTGTTTGTGTTCGTGTTTGTGTTTGTGTTCGTGTTTGTGTTCGTGTTCGTGTTCGTGTTCGTGTTCGTGTTCGTGTTCGTGTTCGTGTTCGTGTTCGTGTTCGTGTTCGTGTTCGTGTTCGTGTTCGTGTTCGTGTTCGTGTTCGTGTTCGTGTTCGTGTTCGTGTTCGTGTTCGTGTTCGTGTTCGTGTTCGTGTTCGTGTTCGTGTTCGTGTTCGTGTTCGTGTTCGTGTTCGTGTTCGTGTTCGTGTTCGTGTTCGTGTTCGTGTTCGTGTTCGTGTTCGTGTTCGTGTTCGTGTTCGTGTTCGTGTTCGTGTTCGTGTTTGTGTTCGTGTTTGTGTTCGTGTTTGTGTTTGTGTTTGTGTTTGTGTTCGTGTTTGTGTTCGTGTTTGTGTTCGTGTTTGTGTTCGTGTTTGTGTTCGTGTTTGTGTTCGTGTTTGTGTTCGTGTTTGTGTTCGTGTTTGTGTTCGTGTTTGTGTTCGTGTTCGTGTTCGTGTTCGTGTTCGTGTTCGTGTTCGTGTTCGTGTTCGTGTTCGTGTTCGTGTTCGTGTTCGTGTTCGTGTTCGTGTTCGTGTTCGTGTTCGTGTTCGTGTTCGTGTTCGTGTTCGTGTTCGTGTTCGTGTTCGTGTTCGTGTTCGTGTTCGTGTTCGTGTTCGTGTTCGTGTTCGTGTTCGTGTTCGTGTTCGTGTTCGTGTTCGTGTTCGTGTTCGTGTTCGTGTTCGTGTTCGTGTTCGTGTTCGTGTTCGTGTTCGTGTTTGTGTTCGTGTTTGTGTTCGTGTTTGTGTTCGTGTTTGTGTTCGTGTTTGTGTTCGTGTTTGTGTTCGTGTTTGTGTTCGTGTTTGTGTTCGTGTTTGTGTTCGTGTTTGTGTTCGTGTTTGTGTTCGTGTTTGTGTTCGTGTTTGTGTTCGTGTTTGTGTTCGTGTTTGTGTTCGTGTTTGTGTTCGTGTTCGTGTTTGTGTTCGTGTTTGTGTTCGTGTTTGTGTTCGTGTTTGTGTTCGTGTTTGTGTTCGTGTTTGTGTTCGTGTTTGTGTTTGTGTTTGTGTTTGTGTTTGTGTTTGTGTTTGTGTTTGTGTTTGTGTTTGTGTTCGTGTTTGTGTTCGTGTTCGTGTTCGTGTTCGTGTTCGTGTTCGTGTTCGTGTTCGTGTTCGTGTTCGTGTTCGTGTTCGTGTTCGTGTTCGTGTTCGTGTTCGTGTTCGTGTTCGTGTTTGTGTTCGTGTTCGTGTTCGTGTTCGTGTTCGTGTTCGTGTTCGTGTTCGTGTTCGTGTTTGTGTTCGTGTTCGTGTTCGTGTTCGTGTTCGTGTTCGTGTTCGTGTTTGTGTTCGTGTTTGTGTTCGTGTTTGTGTTCGTGTTTGTGTTCGTGTTTGTGTTCGTGTTTGTGTTCGTGTTTGTGTTCGTGTTCGTGTTCGTGTTCGTGTTCGTGTTCGTGTTCGTGTTCGTGTTCGTGTTCGTGTTCGTGTTCGTGTTCGTGTTCGTGTTCGTGTTCGTGTTCGTGTTCGTGTTCGTGTTTGTGTTCGTGTTTGTGTTCGTGTTCGTGTTCGTGTTCGTGTTCGTGTTCGTGTTCGTGTTCGTGTTTGTGTTCGTGTTTGTGTTTGTGTTCGTGTTTGTGTTCGTGTTTGTGTTCGTGTTTGTGTTCGTGTTTGTGTTCGTGTTTGTGTTCGTGTTTGTGTTCGTGTTTGTGTTCGTGTTTGTGTTCGTGTTTGTGTTCGTGTTTGTGTTCGTGTTTGTGTTCGTGTTTGTGTTCGTGTTTGTGTTCGTGTTTGTGTTCGTGTTTGTGTTCGTGTTTGTGTTCGTGTTTGTGTTCGTGTTTGTGTTCGTGTTTGTGTTCGTGTTTGTGTTCGTGTTTGTGTTCGTGTTTGTGTTCGTGTTTGTGTTCGTGTTCGTGTTCGTGTTCGTGTTCGTGTTCGTGTTCGTGTTCGTGTTCGTGTTCGTGTTCGTGTTCGTGTTCGTGTTCGTGTTCGTGTTCGTGTTCGTGTTCGTGTTCGTGTTCGTGTTCGTGTTCGTGTTCGTGTTCGTGTTCGTGTTCGTGTTCGTGTTCGTGTTCGTGTTCGTGTTCGTGTTCGTGTTCGTGTTCGTGTTCGTGTTCGTGTTCGTGTTCGTGTTCGTGTTTGTGTTTGTGTTTGTGTTTGTGTTCGTGTTCGTGTTTGTGTTTGTGTTTGTGTTCGTGTTTGTGTTTGTGTTCGTGTTCGTGTTTGTGTTTGTGTTTGTGTTTGTGTTCGTGTTCGTGTTCGTGTTTGTGTTCGTGTTCGTGTTTGTGTTTGTGTTTGTGTTTGTGTTTGTGTTTGTGTTTGTGTTTGTGTTTGTGTTTGTGTTTGTGTTTGTGTTTGTGTTTGTGTTTGTGTTTGTGTTTGTGTTTGTGTTTGTGTTTGTGTTTGTGTTTGTGTTTGTGTTTGTGTTTGTGTTTGTGTTTGTGTTTGTGTTTGTGTTTGTGTTTGTGTTTGTGTTTGTGTTTGTGTTTGTGTTTGTGTTTGTGTTTGTGTTTGTGTTTGTGTTCGTGTTCGTGTTCGTGTTCGTGTTCGTGTTCGTGTTCGTGTTCGTGTTCGTGTTCGTGTTCGTGTTCGTGTTCGTGTTCGTGTTCGTGTTCGTGTTCGTGTTCGTGTTCGTGTTTGTGTTTGTGTTTGTGTTTGTGTTTGTGTTTGTGTTTGTGTTTGTGTTTGTGTTTGTGTTTGTGTTTGTGTTTGTGTTTGTGTTTGTGTTTGTGTTTGTGTTTGTGTTTGTGTTTGTGTTTGTGTTTGTGTTTGTGTTTGTGTTTGTGTTTGTGTTTGTGTTTGTGTTTGTGTTTGTGTTTGTGTTTGTGTTTGTGTTTGTGTTTGTGTTTGTGTTTGTGTTTGTGTTTGTGTTTGTGTTTGTGTTTGTGTTTGTGTTTGTGTTTGTGTTTGTGTTTGTGTTTGTGTTTGTGTTTGTGTTTGTGTTTGTGTTTGTGTTTGTGTTTGTGTTTGTGTTTGTGTTTGTGTTTGTGTTTGTGTTTGTGTTTGTGTTTGTGTTTGTGTTTGTGTTTGTGTTTGTGTTTGTGTTTGTGTTTGTGTTTGTGTTTGTGTTTGTGTTTGTGTTTGTGTTTGTGTTTGTGTTTGTGTTTGTGTTTGTGTTTGTGTTTGTGTTTGTGTTTGTGTTTGTGTTTGTGTTTGTGTTCGTGTTTGTGTTTGTGTTTGTGTTCGTGTTCGTGTTCGTGTTTGTGTTTGTGTTTGTGTTCGTGTTCGTGTTCGTGTTCGTGTTCGTGTTCGTGTTCGTGTTCGTGTTCGTGTTCGTGTTCGTGTTCGTGTTCGTGTTCGTGTTCGTGTTCGTGTTCGTGTTCGTGTTTGTGTTCGTGTTCGTGTTCGTGTTTGTGTTTGTGTTTGTGTTCGTGTTTGTGTTCGTGTTCGTGTTTGTGTTCGTGTTCGTGTTCGTGTTCGTGTTCGTGTTCGTGTTCGTGTTCGTGTTCGTGTTCGTGTTCGTGTTCGTGTTCGTGTTCGTGTTCGT
>OY720458.1:33516569-33600211 GCA_963082715.1 Harpalus rubripes
TTGCATTCTTTCGCTAGATGTCCCTTTTCTCCGCATCTGCGACACAGATTTTCCTTCACCGGACATTCTTTCGCCATGTGCCCATAAACATAACACCGGTAACAGCGCTGTAGGGCATTAATCTCGTGTACCCGACAACTGTTCTACCCGATATAAACCCTCCCTTCTGAACAAAGTATATCCCTAGTGATCCCCGATACCTCTAGAAACCATCGCCCTTTCTGCTCTGAGATAACTCGCGTCCTAGCTAAGTAATGGGGCATATCTATCTTGTCCTTCAGATTTTTCAGATATATCTCTTCCATGACCTTGTCTTTAGCCATCGTCGGTATATCGTAAATTACAACTTTTGGTCCGACCTTACGCAAGGTTTCTACCCTCAGCCCGAGCTCTCTAAATTTACCCCTATCTTTAATGAGCTGTAGCTTCCTCTCACTGGCTGACTCAATCGCAATCCCGTTTTTGATGCGCCGTACAGCGCTGACCCGTACATTCGCGACTTGCTTGCTGACGTTCTCCATTAATTTCTCCTTGATAACGTCTGCTGCTATTGGCTCGTCACTGTCCGACCGTACTACAATAGCGTAACTAACGTTGCGCGGCCTGGGCGTCCCCCTTACGCCTAGGCTAGCAATACCGCCCTGTCCCTCCCTACTATTCTGTACTCCCATACTCTTCCGGCTCCCTAGTTCCGGCCATTCACCTCTATCAAGAGAGTCCCCCATAAGTCATCTTGTTCTCCTCATATTCTCTTACTATATCCTTAAATTTATCCTGCTCCTCTAACCGCCCCTTAAGGTTCTCCAATTGTACAACAGTGCCCGTGAGAATATTCTCAAGTGACCTCAATCGTTTATGAATTTCACCAAACTCGTCCTTATTAACTTTATTCTTCAATGGTCCATTAAGCATCTCTAGGAAAGAATTCATTACACTTGCAAATTTGCTCATATAATCCCCACTGTTGTACGTGCTGGACATCCTTTTTATTTTATGCCCTTCCCCTGAGCCAACAGCAGCAACGCCCTCCCCACTACCAGAAGCCACGCCCTCCCCCATATCCATACTGTCGCCATCCGACGACATGGCTACGAACTACCACGCTCTGACCTGTCGCGGGCAGTAGCGAAACTAATCCGCACGGCGGCCGGTCAAACTACTCAATCCCTGGTGGCTACTGCACACACTACGCACCTAACCTTAAATTCCATGTGTTGTAAAACGCAAGAGTAAAAGACTTGCACTAGGGCTAGGCCCTACAATTTAACTAGGTATACTTATAAAACCAATTTAATCAAGTTTAAGTATAAAAGAAAACACACTGGGAGCCAGGAACAGTCTACTCAGAAAGACAGAGAAAAAAAAAACAACTGTGGCAGAGCTACCTATCTTTGCAGGACAGTTATCCCGACCCTGGGATGGATTGCACGTTCACCCACTATCGAAACACTGGATTAAACGCACCCGTACACCCGAAAATCACACAAAAAGCAGAAAAAACGCTGTTTTAAACCACGATACGAACACGTGCTCAACTAATGAAGCTAGACAAGCGCATACACAACACGTCCGTTCAGCTCGACAGTCACAGCGCTCGGACACAGCTAAGGGACCGAAGAACGCCGCGAGGGTCCGTCGTGACGCCTTGCGCTTCACCGCCAAAGGCCGCACGCACCATCCGATTCGTGTTGCCGTTGCCGCCATCACCGCAGAAGACGCCCAGGGGCCTTCGCGTCAGCCCACGCAAGAAGTCACGTTCGGTTTCACCCAGGCAGCCCCAGCCGAAACGCTTCAAGACATCGACGCAGAACACAGCACCCACGACCGCTGCCCGCTACCAGCTAAAACCGATCTCCCCCACGCCCAGTCGTGCTCACACCGTACACGAAAGCAGAGTCCATCCACGTGACCCTAGATTGAACGTAGTGCGCCGGGCAAATCAAACTCACGCACAGTCCCTGGACATTCGCCACGATACCTTGGTGTCCCCATGCAAAGACACTCCGGCCCCGCCAGTGCCTAGCAAGACTCGGTATACCTTACGTGAAGACGATTATTAGTGCCACTAACCTGTGTGTAAAACGACCTTTTCTTGTATAGATAACGTTTATTGTTTGTATTTGTGTAATGACTTTGCAATATAGTAACTTGTAATTTGTAGACGACTCGTACTCTGGACAATCATTGTATGTGTGTCTGGTATTAAACCTGCAATAAAAGAAACTACATATAACACTGGATTCTACCATCATTCAACCTGTCACTGGTAAAAATAGTCGGTGTGGTAACAACACGCCGACATTAACTAAAAGAATACAAAATAAAATAGAAAATAATGAACGAATAAAGACATCAGGTCTTATTAGATAACAATCTTTACTTGTTTTTCCATTTTTACGCGAAAAACCAGAATTTTATACTGCGTCAACAACTATTCTCTACATTCGTATCACATCTGAATATCGTTAAAATGACCAAAGATATTTAATTAAAACATACCAAAAAGCGAGTCATCCAGTATGTTCTTAAACTATTAGTAGATAGATAAAACTAGTATTAAAAAATCTGATGTGGACAGCACACGACTTTCTTGTACGCAAGACTAATATGAAGTAGAGACTCAATTATAAAATTGCACGTATTTGGCGTAATTTGACATAAACATCTATTTTTTTATTTTTTGTCTTAATTCATAGCAAGCTTCATTACAAAAACAAAAATGTATAAGTTTTAAATTTACATATCCCGCTTATACAAAGGGCTAATTTAATAATACTTGATGTGCTAGACGCAGAATTTAATTCTCTAAAACTCTTATTTGAAGCATTTATTTCTAAAATCAAAATGAAACCATTTTATTCAAGAAAAACTGTTAACAACTTCAAGTAATATATCACTTTCCGTTAGCCTGTTTTAATCAAAATCTGCTATGTTATTCTAATTGACATAAAAGTTTTATATACTAAATTTAAAAAGTTTTGGATTATATTTTAATATAGTTTTTCATTAAAATCTATTATAGGCTTCAAATAAAGTACCATTTCTGAAAATTATGTAATGACCAAAAAGAGAGGTGCACAACTAGGTGTTATGAAAGCCCTAAATACAAAATTTCAACTTTCTACGGCTTACCGTTTTTGAGTTATGCGTGATACGTACGTACGTACAGACGTCACGACGAAATTAGTCAGAATGGATTCAGGGATGGTCAAAATGGATATTTCCGTTGAAATCTGAAAACCGATATTTTTCGCGAATACAATACTTCCTTTACTTTGTACAAGGAAGTAAAAAGAGACGTATAGTTACTAATATTTTTCCAGGCTACAGTATAAGACACGCTTCTATCTATGTAGCAAATAAAACAGGGTTAATATAGACACGACATGTTGAACACCGAATTCTCAATATTCAATCAACTTTTAATTACCTAATAGTCAACTTTTGCAAATAAGTATAGAGAATTAGTTTAAATTTTTGGGATTCATAAGGGGCTGTTGTTATGTATAGGCTATTGCAAACCGGGTTGGTGCTTGTATGGGCTATGTATATCATAATGTACGAAAACTGTTTTAAATACGATAAGATTCAACACGATTTCGCACCTATCACTTTAAACATCTACATTGTAATTATATCGGAGGACAAGCGAAGAAAAATTGTAAGATTAACCGACTGACCTGTAAGGAAGGTAGATCGTAATTTTCCGAGCTTGTCCTCCGATATAATTAGAAAACCCCCACCTCACCCGAAGAACCTAACTGCGAAATGCGTATCACAAATAACGAAATGAGTAACTAAATGAGCTGTAATAATAATAAATTTATTGCCCAACAGTTTACAAGAAAACCAAATACAGGACAAAGGCCGAACAAAAATAAGTAAATAAATATATGAATTACATAAGTAAATAAATATATAATTATGAATATAGAGCCATCCATGAACAACACGATTAAATACAAAACTGCATATACATAGCAATATTTATAATAGAATACATTTTTTCGACAGTGTTACACGTAAAAAATGTCTTCATAGTCTACTTCAGCATTACGGCACATGATATGGACTGGTAAACGCTGAAGAATATTCATACGGGTTTTGGCCAGGTAGAATGTGCTCGAATACATAGGAATTTGGAAGGGGATACAGGAAAGTAAATATGGTGCATCAATTTTATTGTGTATTAGCATCCACAAAAACCTAGAACTGGATGCTTCTCTTCCGTCCAATAAAGATGGTATACAATGACGTTCAATTAAGCTATTTTGATCAACTCCTCTTTCCGGATACACACCATCTAGCTTGAAAGACATAAATTTTAAAAATTTTCGTTGTACACGATCAAGAGCCATTGACTGATAGGCATAAAAAGGATACCAAATTAAACTAACGTAATCAAATTTACTCATTACGAAAGCAAAGTAGACTGGTTTGAGTGCCAAAGGATTATTATACATTTTTGCTAAGCGCATTAAAGAGCCAAGAGTTCTGCATGCAGAGTTACATACATCAAGTATATGCTCAAGAAAACTAAAATTATGACTAAAAGTAATACCAAGATCTTTAACAGAAGATCTTTTTTCAATGAGAATTCCAAGTGTTGAATAATTAAAATTAATAACATTGATCTTCAAGGTAAAAGTAACCGAGCAACATTTATTAATATTTAATGTAAGTTTATTTCTTTCACACCACTGAACAAATATAGCAATGTTTGCTTGTAGATGTAAGGTATCGTCGGGAGTACAAATACGATTAAATAGGTTGATATCATCTGCATATGCCAAGACAGGACAGGAGAATGATTGAATTAGATCATTTATGAAGATAATAAATAGCAATGGGCCAAGGTTGGAGCCTTGTGGTACACCAGAAATGGCTGAAAATTTAAAAGAACTAAATCCATTGTAGTAAACGTAGCAAATACGATCCTGTAGATAAGAACTAATTAGTTTTATTACTGATGAACCTGCTCCGAAAGAATCTAATTTATTCAAGAGAAATTTATGATCAATAAAATCAAAAGCCCGGGATATATCAGTGTATATGGCATCAACTTGGCCACGATCATCCATTACCTCCGAAACGAATTGAGAAAATGAGTCAAGGTTTGTAGTCGTGGACCTACCTGTCATAAAACCATGTTGGTGATTTGATATTACAGACCTAGTGTTACTATAAGTTAATTTAAATATTATCATTTCAAAAACTTTGCTAAAGTTGTTTAAAATGGATATAAGCTGATAGTTTTTTATATGTGACTTGTCTCCTTTTTTGAACAGAGGTGTTATACGCGTCTTTTTCCTTTTATTAGGAAAAGTTCCGGTTTTTATAGCAAGATTTATTATAAATGTAAGTTGTACAGTAAGGGCGAATCTAACACCTTTAACTATAAAACTCGGGATTTGATCCTAACCAGACATAAATTTATTTGATAAGGTGGTCATAACGGCAAGTAGTTCATCTTCAGTAACTAACTGAAGGTTGAAGGTAGAGTTATTTGTATATGTCTTGTTTGGGGGTAATGTAGGAGTATTATTTGAGTAGAAGTCAGAGAAGTGAGCAGCAGGCGCATTGACTATATCTTGGAAAGATTCATATTCATTTTGTTCATCATGCAATTTGCCAGGAATACGAGAATTTCCTTTGTTTAGGTGAACAAATTTCCACAAATCCGAAGGATTAGCATTGATGTTTTCTTCAACAGAGTGAACATATTTATCAGAAGCATTTTTAATTTGATTTTTTATCATTAATCTAAAACGTTTAAATTCTAAATAAAAATTATGGTTTTTAGATTTTATCCATTTTTTCCTATAGTATTCTTTAGTAGCGATATTATATTTTATCTCAGAAGTAAACCAGGGTGGATAATTAGAATTGATATTTTTATGCTTAGGCACATGTTTATCAAAAGTAGCATACAATAAAGAGTAGAAGTTTGTTAAAGCTTCATTAACGTTACCATAAGAATATATGGAAGACCAGTCAAGTGTAGAAATTGTATTATATAAATTTATATAATCTGCTTTACGAAAATTATAAAAAAGTGCATTTGACGGGGAGAACTTTGGTTGAGCTTTGATAAAACAAGGTCTAACTTGTTACCGTACTTATTATTTGCTATATTGTACTGTGTGAGATCTAAAACACTACACATTTGCTGGAGATTTGAGGATGTTGTACAATTATTAATTGAGTTACTAAAATTTGGTGTGTTGAAATCACCAATTAATAAAACAGATTTATTTAAAAATAGAAGTTCTAGTTCATCCATATAGTTAACATAATCAGTTATAGTTACATCCGGCGGAATGTAGATCGCACATACTATAAAAGTATTGTTTCCAATTTTACAATTGCAGGCAACAATATATATCAATGGATTTAATTTTCTTAGAGCTGGTACATCATAAGTATTATAAGATATATGATTGGCCAATGACCTACAATATTATACTCTCTATCATTTCTTAATATATTATAATTAGGAGGAAATAACTCCGCATTATAAACTGAATTCGTGAGCCAAGTTTCAGACAAAACAATATTATCGAACGAGACAGAACAACAAATAATATAGAACATACTACACTTAGAATTAAGACCCCAAATATTTTGATAATAACATGTAATATTAAATGATGAACTGTTGGGCAGAATTAGTTTTCCGAATGAACAATTGTTTTATAATATTTAATTTGCATGGTTGTCCGGTCCCGAGAAATAGATAAATTTTTTAACTTGTCAAGTGATTTGATTTTATGAATGTTTTTCATAATTTTAATAACTTCATCATACTTTCAAATGTACCGACAGGTATGACATAACGCGACGCTACATTGTAATTATATCGGAATGAAAGCTCGGAAAATTAAGATCAACGTTCCTTGCAGGTAAGTCGATTAATCTTACAAATATATTGTCGATTTAGCATTATTTAATTTCATGTGCTAGGCATAAATTAATTAAATGATGACAACAACCGAGACATATATTTAACATTTTGCAATAGTTTGTTTTTTATTTAAGTTTGCCATCTAATATAACAGTTACATTTAAAGTAAAAATCAACATATTTTATACATCATTGTACCGTTTTAAAACTTAATATAATATTGACGCAAATTATATTAATAATTATATGGATAGTTGAATATCCTTGAAGCAATTATATATTCTATACTAAAGTTAAATCTTAGTAATTTTATTTTTTGACTTGTTTTCTAAAAAAATAAAAGGTAAGTTAAAAAGACAAATGTTAGAAAATAAACAAGTAGCGTTCAGCAACCCCTTTTTTCCACAAGTACTGTAGATACTTGTTTGTCGGAGAATTAATTAATTAGATACCTAATAAGACATACAAAATTATATATCGAAACTTGACAGTATCTCCTCAAGTGATTCTACAGGAGACTTTAAATTATAAGTAGTATAAAAAGTCACGCAGAATCTAAATCTTTTAATAACTTATATATTTTCGCTAAACATGGTATATAGTATATATTGTCAGGAAACTTGTGAATTACATTGTAAAACGTGACGCAGAATGGCAGAATCAAAATTCACCAGTAACCCATTTTCACTAAAATTGGCTCCAAATATTATATAATTTTATACTTATTAATGTAAAGGTATTACTAAAAATAATAGAGTAGCAAACAATTTTTTGTCGCTGATAAATCAACAAAATTTCGAAAAATGATGAAATCATACATTAAGACAGATAATATTTTCAGCCAGTTGAAACACGTGAAAACAAGTGTCAATGACGAGAAAAATGGTCGTTTCTGTTACTGTCCTTGAACTTGGCAAACAAACATTCAAGTTGAAGAATAATTACGTTGCGCGACTATAGAAAGCAGGCAGCAGGCACCGGTACGTAGCACTTATATACACACATATGTAAAGAATTGAGTCGCAAAGAACCACAACGACCAACGACGTCAGAAAAAAGAAAGTTTGGGCGGAAACTAAAGCGGAGTTGACCGCTAAAGCGCGAAAAAGTATCCAAGGCCCGTGCCCCTGCCCGTGACTTGGAATTTTCATAACAGTGTGTTACACAAGAGTAAGAGTCACGCGCACGTACACGTTCTTGCATATGGAGAGCGAAGCAAAAGCAATGACCCAAATTGCGCGTGCCCACTAACATTGGAGATAATACAAATACTACTGCACTCATTTATTGTTACATATATACTTAAACTTCATTTATAGATCTCTAAGATTTTATTAAACTATTAGAAAAGTGAAAAATTATTGACTTTCAAAACAGTTTTTAAATGTCATGGATATCATTTTAAAAAAGATTTGGCTACTTCCACATACTCTCAACTGTAATACAAAAAATAGTATCTATATTATGAAATATCAAGTAAGGCAAGTGTCATTTTACTTGATGAGGCCGGCTACCAAAAATAATATATATATATATATATATATATATATATATATATATATATATATATATATATATATATATATATATATATATATATATATACATATACAGGGCTACGACCTTACTGTTCACGACCTTACGAAACAATGCAGTTTTTCTTACTTTTCTGCAAATACTATGATTTTCCTCAAGCTAGCATAGTGAAATACGATAAACATTTGCATTTATGACTTGTTTATTATAATATATTTCACAATGCAATAAAAATTTGTGACATACTTGTACACGACCATACGAGACAAAACCAGTCGGTAATGTAGGAAACTTTAGTTACGTTCCGTAAAATGAGCTATATTCGTAACAGTTGCAAAAATATCCACTGGTGGCGCCAGTAATAGTAATAGTACAAATTTGAAATATTTAACATTTGATTGTATAATGAAAAGTGGTCCATAAAGGACGAAAATGTTGTTCAATGGGCAAAATAAAAATATTCTACTTCCTTTGATAATAATGTACACGATTTAAACGATGGTTAGCCTGCAGAGGATTACTGGTGAAAGGAAGAAAGTATAATTTAGTAAAATGATAAAATGAAAATAGATTCCAATGACAAATATATTTTAAATTTTTTCTAGAGTTACTAACTGCATGAAAAAAGGCAATACAAATTAAATTATAACAATTCATTGAGAAATTTCCCTCCAAAAGTGGCAAATTATTTTTATACAACACCTGCTATTTATAACGCTATAATTATTTTGATTTTAAACAAATAAGGAAGGTCATGTCATAAGTCATTAGTGACTTATGAACCATCCATAAGTCACTAATACCATATAGATCACTAGTTTTAAATATAAAGAATTATTCTGTGATTCTGCTATTACATTTTTATTAAAGATTACACTTTTTCTTGTAAATATATTATAAACATTTTTTATAGAAATTTATCTATTCCTGTTCTATTCCATTCCTTATTCTATTTTATTCCATTCTATTTTATGCAATCTATAAATCAGGCTTTATTATTAAAAAAGAGATTAAAAATTAATAACAAAGTAAATATTTGGCGAGATTATTCAGTATTTAGATATGTCTTAATTCTTGCGTTCCATTTTAAACTTAAAATCAGTATCCAAAACAATTTATTTTTTAATGTAATGCAAAGTATCTCATGCAGTTTCAAAGATATCGTTTTCTTTCTGTGTAAAGATGGAAACAACGAAAATCATCAAATGACAGGGAAAAATAAAAATCTTATAATTCCTTAGAATTTTCCATTTCTACAGATAATAATAATATTAATAATAAAGGAAGATGATTTATAATAATATAACAAAATATAATTAATAAAAAAATAATAGGTATTTAGGTATCCTGGTCCAGATGTAGACGTTTATATAGGTCGGGAAAAACTGAAGCTGAAATGTTACGAATTTCGAGAAAATTTAAGTAGAGCTACGATACATGTTAAGACAATATATGGGGTAAATTAAAAATATATAAACTACACTACATGGAGATTGTGGCACAAAAACCGGCTTATCAGAGAACTATTAGGGCTGGGCGTGAAATTTTGAAACTTGTTCTGAGTGAACATTAAAGTTATATAATTTTAATAGTAATTTATTTATTAAGCGCATAATTAAAATATTGTAGCACGGGGGAATGTTTAAAACTCGACGCGTAGCGGAGAGCTTTAATTTTCCCGAGTACTATAATCTTGATAAAGCTCGTGGTACATATTACGCCGAAATGGTAGGTTAGGTTGAACTATATTTCGTTTCACGTAAGAAAATAATAATGGGAAGATAGGTGCAGTTTGATCTTTTTGTTTGATTAAAAAATATATGACATCCTATTTAAGCAAATATAACTTTTTGTTGTAACTTGAGAACCACTGGTTTAAAAAAATATATTTTCTTTTGCAATGGAATGTGCCCCTTGGGCTCCTATAACTTGATTTCATTATATTTTTTTGTAACTCTAAAAATCGCGTTTGCTAGTTTCGTTTACATCTTGTATATAATCTTTTTCAAGAAACTTTCTGTATGGAATTTGTACAAAATACCTACATAGAATTGACGGAAGGTATTGCGCTGGTCATCAAAACCGTGTTTCAGCCATGAAGTATATTTTCTATTTATTGTGGCTTATAAAATATGAATCCCTGATCGTTCACATGTTTGACGTTTATTCAAAAATTTCCTTAGGCGTTTTTTAGCGATACATTGGTTTGAAACTATTTCGTAGTGTTTCAAAACAATATATTTTGGCGACGCAACGGTGACGTCAGAGACGAAATTGGTTGAAACAGTTTCGTATGTTTTCAAACCGATCCACTGGGCTGGTTTGAAACAGTTTCGAATTATTTCGTAGTAGTGGGGGTAAACGTCAAGAACCCGGAACACCGGTAAACGTTTCTAAATGATTACATATTAGTTAAAAAATTCATAAATCTGGGTTATCCATTATTATCTGTGAGAATAAAACGTCTGTACGCGTATGAATAAATATTAAAATACATATATTTTATTTTTTAGAAAATAACAATAGAGTGCAGCCAAGGAATCTGTTTTTAATCACTGTTTTGAATAGTTTTTATGTACACTACAAATTCAAACTCACTCAAACGTCTAATTAACATTTGACAGATTTAAATGACGTCATGTACGAAATAGTTTTGAAAACATTACGAAACTGGTTTAACGCCAAAAAACGCCCCTTCTGATGACCTAAATTGAATATTGTAAAATGTTAGGATAAGAAAATAGTGAATGCGATTTTGGTTCATCGTGTGTGGTCTGTGTCGCGACGTAAACAACAGCTGCTGCGGTAGTGTTGCTGTGAGCGATAAGAGAACAAAAGAGAACTGAGAATCCCCAATTACCAGAGTGGAGAAAGGTGCGACAACCCTGCCAAGGGACAGAGTGATCTTTGCTCTTTTTACCTCCCGCTACCCTTGGTAAGGGAGGTATAGGAATCGTGCTAAAAATCGCATATCGAGATTTTGCTAAATGACCACGTTTTAAGATCCCTAGAATCCAATTCTAATATTTTCACGATGATGTCTGTATGTGTGTGTGAATCCTCCACTCTAACTCAAATACGATCATTCAGAAAATTTTGAATCCTTGTATTTCGGACTTTTTCTGTAATGGAAAGAGCCCATTAGATTTTAGTGAAAATCGAATAAACGGAAATTGCACTTTACTAGAAGCTCAAAATAGTCTTTCTTCGAAAAATACCTTTAAATGTTATTTTTTCGAGATTAATGTTATTAAACAAATTAAAGATTAAGGGGCTAGTATACCTAGAGCAAAAATTCGATTTCAGAATAGTCGTAACTGAAGTGTGGTGGTATGAGGGGAAATGTTTGGCTCGCCGCATATAGATACACTGTTAATATATATTAGAATAAATTCTCTCCCCTACCACCGACGGTCTGAGTTGTAGCGTAAACTCAGACGACCGTCCTTCCCTACTGTACAATATTTTGTTGTGCATATTGAGAACTGCGAGAGTAAAAGGTGTCCCAATATAAATATAACAACAATAACCTAAACTAACGCACAAAACTCGGCCCGAATTTTTCAAGTATGACTCTTGTGTAAATACAAAAACAATAACCTAGCCTGACGCACAAAATTCAGCCCGAATAGTGCTGTTGCAAAAAAAAAAATATATAATGACTGTACTAAATTTTAAAAGATATTGTTCTTTAAAGAACCTCAAATTAGAAAATATCATGAAATATTCATAAGATTTAATTCTTAATTATTGAAATTTGTGTAATATTTTGAAAAAGTCATGTGATCTGAAACACAATGTGACGTCACATTACACATAACTCGTCCACCATTGTGGAGCTACTTAAATCATGCAATATCAATGTTACAGTATTATTAATCATAGAAATTATCATAACAACGGGTTGTTCTGCTCCAAATTGTGCAAATCATTTGAGAAATGGTTATAATTTTTACAGGTATTTATACAAATCATATATTTTTCTCTAACCTCAAAAATCTTAACGAACCGTATTTTTTCTTGTTTTATTATTTTAAATAAGTATAAAATGGCAAATATGGAAGATATATTTAATTATGAAAAATAGTTAGTACATAAACTTATAAGAAATGCACTTTTATTTCATAATTTACTGCATTGATTTTGGCACCAATATGGCGGACGAGTCAACTATGTATTTTCTAAAGTATTATTCACGAAAGATGACTATTCAAGGTCATTTGTTCGACGAAAGAATACACATCACTTTATAGCAGTAGCTTAGCAACATTTTGTATTAGAAAAAGAAAGATTATTTGACCTATGTCTATTTAATTTATGTGGTGTGACAGGTATACGTAAATAGTGGCATTACTTTCTAACACACTATATATAATAATGACATATGTCGTAGAATTACAGATATCTAATTACTGCCCTCTGTGCTAATAATTACGCAGTGGCGTTGACGATTAAATGAAATTATTCCTTGGTTTATAAGTTAAGTCTATGTTTTTATATTTTGCAAAAACATAAGGGAAGAAAATAAATCTTTCAGAAAGGCATTATTTAGAAAAAACATAATTTTCAAATGAATTACTCTTAGTTTTTCAGTTAAAATGTGTCCATAAATATTTCATACTGCACGCCTATGCATATCAAATGCAATGAAGTTGTCTACAAGTAATATTATATCAGACGGCTCAAGTAATATTATATCAGTTTATCGATGATCTATTAATCTCCCGATCAATTTTCCAGCGATTAATTTACCGGCGATCAACTTGCACCACAGGGGTGATTTTTGTGCCATTTTAAATTCGAAATAATTTTGTCGTCGGTCGGGATAAATTGAGGGAAAAATCTAAGATTAATTAATTGTAAAATATCAAATAGATATTTTCAAATTTGAGGCTATAAAGAACATAATTTTTAAAAATTTAATACTTAAGACGTATAAAAACACGTTTATAGGTATTTTTACAAATACTCGGCAGTTGCACGTCAGTGAAAGGGATTATTATTTTCCTTTTGTATTATGATTGATGTTTGTCATTTTATATTTATATTATTAAATTAATAATTAGAGTGTGATTTTAGTCAGTACCTATACATATATTTAATGAAGATGAACATTTATAAATAAATTAAAATATAATAAAATTTCTATTTGTACATGAGTTATTCATGAATACATAATACAATTTTATATCTACAGAAACTCAGAAATTTTTGTAACAGTGTAGCAAGCTCTAGTAGCGCCTCTTGCGTCGTTCCCCACTTGATCCGAGTGATGGCAACTTGCAAACATTACGAAAAATCGTACTTTTCTAATAACTCTTCTATGCGTAGGATTTTTGTTCTGAAAAAAATCATATGTATTCTTACATGTAATCTTAACATTGAACTGTTCAAATTTTTTTCGAAAATGTTATGGAATTTGAATAAAAAAATAAAAACCAAAATTCAAATCTTAATTTTTTGAGTAAATTAAAATTTCAAAAACAGTTCGATGTGAACAATATTATTTTAAAAACTTTTTTCGAATAACATTTTTCTCTAAAGTGTACCAAAAATAAGATATTAGGAAAGTACGAACGACACTTTTGCGGTAGGTATACTAGCCCCTTAATAAATTTTCTATCTAGCCAGATCTGAGTATTGGGGTTTTCCGATATCGGAACGGTAAGCCTATAGTTATACATAAAGATAGAAAGTACATACTACAAAAAACATTTTATTCCATTATATTTTATATTACTTAGCAATATAATATTATTAAAAAAAATTGCTAATAATCTATGGTTTGAAGGGTGAAACATATTTAAAATACAATAACCTTTATACTAATCGAAAAAAATAAAAAATAAGTATTTTCTTAAAGCAATAATCAAATATGGCTTCCATTTAAAAAAATGTAATTTTGTGTTATATCTCGAAAATTTGCCGATAGGATAATTATTTTCGTACACCACTGGATAGACAATAAAATTATCTAATTTTTCTATTTGAAACGTTTTTCTCGATTACTGATAGTTTAGGAATAATTTCAAAATGAAAAAATTCGACCTACTTCAGTACTTCCCCATTATCTAGTAACCTACGAGAATTTTTGGCAAAACAAAAGCACATCTAAGATGGCCTCCCAAAGGCGCACCACAAGTCCCAAATAACTGAAATCGTATCTCTTATAGTTCCCGAGACCCCAATGGCGGCTTTCAAAATCCGGACAGCCTGTATAAATAATTGAGTGCCCCAGCTGAAATGTTTCTGATTTTGAATAATTAAATATAACAAACATTTAAAAGAAAAAATCATCAAGATCGAATCTGTTTTAGTGGGTTTAGAAGTAAAAACCTTTATTGACTCGACTATATATACAAAATGAAAGCTGACAAAATATATCTCTATATTTTTGCTTTTTAAAGTTTTTTTCTTTCTCCAACCGTTTATGAGATATTCGCTATCAAAAAACGCAAATTTTCGAAAAAAAATATTTTGCCTGACGTTTTTGTTAAACTTCGCTCTCTAGCATCTCATCTATTCTTTTTACAAAAAAAAAATGCAAAAAGAAGTTGTAGAGGATTAAATTTCCTCTAAACTGCATGGTAAAACAGTATGCGCTTTGGAAAGTTTGCGGCTACGGATTTTCTCTGTGGATTATGTATACAAAATTGTTAGAGATGTTTTTATCTTGGTCACATGATCTGTAGCTCGTCAGCTTTTTTCAAAATGGCCGCCAAACATATGCCCGTTTTTAATGCATTATAGTAAAGTAAAAAAAGGTAATTTATGACGAATACTATCATGTTTGGTATCAAAGTAAAACTCTAGGTACTGCCAATTACTTTACCGTGCTAGTTATGTAAATTTACAAGCAGACAGGGAGATCGGCGTTTATTTTGAGAGAGATAAACATCTAAAGAAATGTTAACAAGCAAAATTACACTAGCCAAAGGGGCTCAAAAGATGATTGTAGTAAGAATTTTATTTCATTTGAGGTTTTGGCGGGAATGGGTACAACTCTGCTTGCTATGTTTTATTTTATATAGAATTTTATTAATTTGAAAAAAATGGTCGTTATTTTAAAATGGTCAAAATAAAATTATATGTTGGTATCGTTGTAAACCTAATTTTATGCAATTTCTGAAAAAATTCGATTCCCTATGCTAGATTTAAAGTTTTATCCATTTCCGCTAAAACCGGAAGTGACACAAAAATCTTACTACGATCATCTTATGTGCCCCTTTGGTTAGTTTTACTTTGCCTGTTAACATTTTTTTGTATCTCTCAAAAACTCAAAATAAACGAAAAATTCTTGGTGCCGAACTTTTGCCGATCACCCGTATGCATATCAATTTACATAACTAACACGGTGAAGTAATTAGCATAGTACTAAAAGTTTTAATTTGATATTAAACATGATAATATTCGACATAAATCACCCTTTTTTACTTTAACATAATGTATTAAACCGGGCATACGTGTGGCGGTCATTTTGAAAAAAAACCCACGGGCTACAGATCATGTGACCAAGAAAAAACATCTTTAACAGCCTTGTAAACATAATCCGAAAAAAAAGTCGCGCACTTTCCAAAGCGCATACCCCAGTTGCCTATATTAAATGTACAGTCTTCCAGCGGAATATCGAAATTTACCCAAAAAATTCAAATTGCCATAACGTTTGATCGGTTGAAGATATAGAAAATGTTATACCATTTTAGAGGAAATTTAATCTTCTATAGCTTCTTTTCTGTAAATTTTTCTGTAAAACGAAGAGTTGAGGTGCTAGAGAGAAAAGTTTAACAAAAAACGTCAGGCAATTTTTTTTTTCAAAAATTTGGAGATAGAAAAAATGTTTAAAAAGCAAAAATGTACAATTTTTTTTATTTTGTATATAACTCCTTTTTTGCTAACACGTATTGTCTTCAAGATATAAGCAGAAAACCAAAAATAGATACCTTCTCGGTGCCCCCCTGCACCCCGCTCACCACCTATGTCCGGGAACTTTTACTATAGGCGAATTCTGGCGACGAACACAAATCCATGAATTCGTGAATTTGTTTTCAAACAATGACGTCAAGAATCCGTGCATACGTCATGATTCCAACGTTGCGCCAGAATGAATAATTCCATGTTTTGATTCCATCAAATGATGAGTGAGCGACAGTATTAAGGTTAATAACAACAAGTGAAATTTTTGTAAAGTTATGGATTCGATAACTTCTGGTCTGGCATCATCTTTTGATATATTATTTTGTGATGATGAAGAGTTTATATATGACAGTATTTTAAATTAAATGAATAGTGGGAGTCAATTTATTAATGCTGTCCAAGAACAGTTATTTTAAACAAAGAAAAATCTAATAGGATACAAAATTGCTATGAAGAAGTAATTTTCGATATTAGTATCAGTCATTTCAGCATTTATTTTCACCTAACCTATTTTAAGCACTGACAGAATAAATATAAACATAAACATCTGCTTGAGAGAGAGAGAGAAGGATCTATAATAAAAAAAGACAGATATATGGAAGCTGCTCACTAGCTGCATCCATAGAATCCGACGGATTACTAACTCATGACGTCATGAGTTCGTCGCCAGAATTTAGTTATTCCTTGTTTCCCATGAACACACATTTGTTTCCGTCGCCAGAATTCGCCTTATGTTTATCTCCTAACGACTCCAAACAAATCCCTGAAGTCAAAAATTGTGACACCCTCTATGAATTCTACAATCCCTTTATTGTCTGGACTATATTCAGTCTTGTAATGACATTAATATCTTAAATAATAATGTTGGTACATTTACATTCAATAGACCTTTTCAGAAATTCAAAACGCATGCGCCAGAATATTAATGCCGTTTGCCGTATACCCATCCTTGTTTATATGACAGTTCTGTCTATTTCACTTCTGGTCCCCAAAATACTGCCATTTGAAATATTTTATCTGGTTTGGAAAATAAAAAGTTAGGTAATATAATATTGTAGGTATAATTGATTGCGGAATATACTTCACTTTTTCATAAAATAAAATAAGGTTTTATTTGTAAATTAAGAATTTAAACTATACCTTATACTCAAATTCCTTCTAACAACTTCCTTGTAGTTCTAAAATTTAAAACAATATTCCGGGATCGTGTATAAATTTGAAATGCCGCCGTTTAACGGCACTAACTTTTTAGTTCAAAAAGTAAATGTAGTGGTCGTTCAAATTTCTGAAATGGTCTATTGATTTTTAGTAAAATGTTTTCCGCATTCTTGTTAAAATAAATGAAGATACAAGTACTCGTTCTATTCTTCTCTCAATCTCTTTTCTTTATTATTTATAATATGGAACATTTTGAACGGGAGAAAATTAAGGAAAATATGAATATATAACCCATTAATATTTCGTTAAATTGTCTTTTGATAATATTTCACACTCTTATTTTAAATAATATACGTTTAGTAATCAGTAATCAAATAGTAAATACAAGTGTAAAAATAAATAAATATTGTGCATAATTCGTCCAGCGATCATTTGGACAAATGCTTTTTGCGATGACTAGGTGTTCAGTTCAGTAATGAGCATTTATTGTTAGACCAAGCATAACATCTTGGATGACTTCACTGATCATCTACGGTTTTAAGGCTACTATTTAAGATATCTTAATATTAATTCAAATATAAGTTAATAAATGATTGGGAAATATGTATTAGTCATTTAAAATGTCTTACATTAAAAATTAAAGTTATATAAGGAATACAACCCAAGCGCGACACCGCGAATGCACTCTCTACTATTAATGCTATTGACGTCTACGATAACTAAATGTAAATTCAAATATAAGTAAATAAATGATGAATAAATATGTATTGCTCATTTAAAATATGAATACCTTACATTAAATATAAAAGTCATATAATGTATTTATAATCTGTAGAAACTAAGTGTCTCATAAGTGTATGAGCTCTTCATGTTTGACTCCATATTACTGTGGACATCTATAAACAGGGCCACTATTTTGTAACTAGAAAGCGATAACGAATATGAATTCAATATGGCAAGTGCGCCATCTTAATTTTCTATTCAGATTCACGCATTCTATCGAATTGTGTAAAATAATCTGTTGCTCTTGAAATTTTAACATTACCACGCAGTTTTATTTATAAATTTACCAATATTTGCTCTCAAATTCTTCCGATGGTAGTTTAAAAGGATCATCGTGTCTTTAATCATCTTCTCTTCATCTTTAAATTTTGAGCAATATTTCTTTTCATAATATCCTCACAATAAAAGGAAATAAATAAACGGGCCATCCTGCTAAAAGTATTATTTATAATCTTCGTCCAGAAACTAAAACTAATATAATTACCCCTTAACCTTAAAATTAATTTTAACAAAAACTAGATACGTATTTTGAGAACTAAGTTCTCATCATCAGTAATACAACAAGTGAAAGTTAAACAGAGTAGTCAAGATTACTCAACATGTCATGTCGTTATCGCTTTCTAGTTACAAAATAGGCGCCCAGTATGAAAATCTATGCGCGCGAAAACTCAAACTTTTATTGCTCGATTAAGGCTGGTATTTAAGGTATCTTAATGTTAATTCAAATATAAGTACATGAACGATGGGGAAATATATATTAGTCATTTAAATTGTCTTTCATTAAAAATAAAACTCATATAATGAATACAATCCAAGCGCGAAACCGCGACAACACTCTCAACTGTTTTTGCTATATTAAGTCAAATATCTACGATATCGTAATGTATTTTCAATGATAAGTAAATAAATGATGAATAAATATGTATTGCTCATTTAAAATATCTTACATTAAATATAAAAGTCATATAATGTATTAAAAATCAGTAGAAACAAAGTGTCTCATAAGTGAGTGAGCTCTTCATGTTTGACTCCATATTACTGTGGACATCTATAAACAGTATGAAAATCCATGCGCGCAAAAATTCAAACTTTTATTGCTCGATTAAGGCTGGTATTTAAAATATCTTAATGTTAATTCAAATATAAGTACATGAACGATGGGGAAATATGCATTAGTTATTTAAAATGTCTTTCATTAAAAATAAAACTCATATAATGAATACAACCCAAGCGCGAAACCGCGACAACACTCTCAACTGTTTTTGCTATATTATGTCTAATATCTACGATATCTTAATGTAATTTCAATTATAAGTAAATAAATGATAAATAAATATGTATTGCTCATTTAAAATATCTTACATTAAATATAAAAGTCATATAATGTATTTATAATCAGTAGTAAGGTGCGATCTCGTAAGTGTGTGATCTGTTCATGTTCGATTTCATAAAGCTGCGTGCATCTACTGTACGAAAATCCATGCGTGCGAAAACTCAAACTTTTATTGTTCTATTAAGGCTAATATTTAAGATATCTTAATGTTAATTGAAATATAAGTAAACAAATGATGGAGAAATATGTATTGGTCATTTAAAATGTTTTTCATAAAAAATCAAAGTCATATAATGAATACAAGCACGAAACCACGAAAGCAATCTCAACTGTTATTGCTATATTAAAGTTAACGTCTACGATATCTTAATGTAAATTTATTTATAAGTATATAAATGATTGATAAATATGTATTGGTTATATAAAATATCTTGAAATACATGTTGCACTACTCGATAAATAGTATTATAATATTCAAAAGAAAATAGGTTAATACAATTATATGTGTGGATCAAATACAATGATGTTAACTCTTTCAAAGCTTAATTATAAATAAATTATAAATAACTAGCTGCCTCGACTCCAGTCAGCTATTCCAATATAAAAACTAAAATAAACAAACAATATTCAGCCCTGAATACTCATTGTTTACATATAATGTATTTATAATCTTATGAAGTGGTGCACAATCTGCCAATGGTGAATTCAAATATAAATAAATAAATAAATGATGGATAAATATGTATTGGTCATTAAAATATCTTTCTGTAATGACCACACTTTATTATTTGTTATTTTTACCTTCCGTCACCTTTAGGTAAGGAAGGTATTGTCTTTGGTCAAAAAATTCGATGATGAGTTTTTACTCAATAAGCACGTTTTAGGGTCCCTAGAATACGAATTTACTATTTTTACGATGATGTCTGTATGTGTGTGTGTGTGGATGTGTGTGTGTGTGGATGTGTGTCTGTGTGTGTGTAACAAAATTTTCGTCTGCGATAACTCTAATACTACAGTTACAAAAATTATAATTTTTTTGTATACTTCTTCGTTACATCCATATGAAGAGCTGATTAGATTTTGGTTACAAATGATCAACCGGAAGTACCATAATTTGAAGATTTTAACAGTTTCTCTTGAAAAAAATATGTTAAATATATTTTTTTCACATTTGATGTTATTATAAATATTAAAGAATATTTTATTCTCTATACGATTTGACTGCATTTTATACTTAATATTAAATGGATATAGAGTTAAAAAATTATAAAGAAATTAAATTTCATAAAGTAGCCATAGCTGTGGAAACAGCTACTATATTAAGAAAATTCTGATTGTAAGATGTCAATGTCAAGTGAAATTGACATAGTGTGTCTGTCTTATAATTTTACTGGAAATATAGGATCTTTTGCTTTCTGTATGGAATTTGTATAAAATACATACAACTGCTTTAAGGTAATGTACAAGAAATAATAATAATAATAATAATAATAATAAATCTTTTATTTCTGCAGATACATTACACGGTATATAGAAAACGTCACAAAATAATAATTTTCTTTATGAAATTTGCATAAAATATGTACATGCAACTGCCCGAAGATAATGTACAAGAAATAGAATATGTATTTAATTTAGCAAGGAACTTTCCGTATGAAATTTGTACAAAATACATAGAACTGACGGAAGGTAATGTGCTGGCCACATCAGATTTTTTCTTTTCGTTTACAGAAATTTGTTATCCTAATTTTTTCATCCTACGTTATTTGTACTTACACAATTAGGCTTAAGGCTAGATCACTCTTCCAGTGAAGGGGAATTCAAGGCTACATTACCTGCTCGTAGCTGGGCGCGCCTCAACAAAGGGTGAAACAGCGTTGAATTCACAGAACTGCAGATGTTCACTATTTGTGAATAATGGGTGTAGAAGCGGGGAATTATAGGGTTTTGCGCCCCCCATTTTTGTGAGTTTGACGACGCTTTTGGAGACAATTTCTTTACGATGTATTTTACTGGTTATTCCACTGTTGAGACCGTAGTTGGGATTGTGAATATAAGTCATGAGCAGTGCGTGCCTCGAGATAGTCAGTTTCACTGGCGGAAATAAGAGTTCGGGGGCCCGCCCGCAAAAAGTTTTTGGGGCCCGTTTTAACTGTAGCGTTTATTATGAGGAACTACATACCACAAGAACTTGTGGAAATTGTGACTAGGCTCACTTTTATCTGAGTTTTTTTTACTATAAGAATGGGATTGGCCCGTATTTTTTTTAAATATGAAATTGGTGGCACAGGCCATTGGTGAAAGTTAAAAGGAATTCATACATTTTTGGTAGCCCAAATGAAAGAACTTGGACAAAATATGGTATTAGCAAGATGGATCAGTATCATACAGTTTAAATAGTAGCAATTTTGTGAAAATCATTCTCGTATTCTTTATTTAATCCCTCGTTTTAGTAAAACACATTGGCCGCCAGGAGTCCTGATTTGACAGCCCCAGATTTCTTTTAATGGGATTATTTTAAAGGATAACTCTAGAACAGTTGCAGGAAAATATTTGCTAAGAAATCGAAATTCTACCGGCCGAAATGTGATAGAAAATAAAAAGCATGATTTTGCATAGCGGATAAGGGGCCCCTTAGCCAACATTATTTTTAGAAATTGACATTTAAAAAAATTAAGGACTAAATAAATTTATACGTTGCTACAAAAAAGAGATTAAATTCAAAATTTCGCCTCTCTAGTTACACCACTGGTCAGTTTTACACTTTTACATCTTGCTAGAATCTAAAATATCTTACATTAAATATAAAAGTCATATAATGTATTTATAATCAATAGTAAGGTGCGATCTCGTAAGTCTGTGAGCTGTTTATATATGATTTCATATAGCTGCGAGCATCTACTATACGAAAATACATGCGCGCGAAATCTCAAACTTTTATTGCTCTATTAACGCTGGTATTTAATATATCTTAATGTTAATTCAAATATAAGTACATAAACGATGGGGAAATATGTATTAGTCATTTAAAATGTCTTCCATTAAAAATAAAATTTACATGATGAATACAACCCAAGCGCGAAACTGCGACAGCACTCTCAACTATTTTTGATATATTAAGTAGAATATCTACGATATTTTAATGTAATTTCAATGATAAGTAAATAAATGATGAATAAATATGTATTGCTCATTTAAAATATCTTACATTAAATATATGTCATATAATGTATATATAATCAATATTAAGGTGCGATCTCGTAAGTCTGTGAGCTGTTTATATATGATTTCATATAGCTGCGAGCATCTACTATACGAAAATCCATGCGCGCGAAAACTCAAACTTTTATTGCTCTATTAAGGCTGGTATTTAATATATCTTAATGTTAATTCAAATATAAGTACATAAACGATGGGGAAATATGTATTAGTCATTTAAAATGTCTTCCATTAAAAATAAAATTTACATGATGAATACAACCCAAGCGCGAAACTGCGACAGCACTCTCAACTATTTTTGATATATTAAGTAGAATATCTACGATATTTTAATGTAATTTCAATGATAAGTAAATAAATGATGAATAAATATGTATTGCTCATTTAAAATATATTACATTAAATATAAAAGTCATATAATGTATTTATAATCAATAGTAAGGTGCGATCTCGTAAGTCTGTGAGCTGTTTATATATGATTTCATATAGCTGCGAGCATCTACTATACGAAAATACATGCGCGCGAAATCTCAAACTTTTATTGCTCTATTAATGCTGGTATTTAATATATCTTAATGTTAATTCAAATATAAGTACATAAACGATGGGGAAATATGTATTAGTCATTTAAAATGTCTTTCATTAAAAATAAAATTTATATAATGAATACAACCCAAGCGCGAAACTGCGACAGCACTCTCAACTATTTTTGATATATTAAGTAGAATATCTACGATATTTTAATGTAATTTCAATGATAAGTAAATAAATGATGAATAAATATGTATTGCTCATTTAAAATATCTTACATTAAATATATGTCATATAATGTATATATAATCAATATTAAGGTGCGATCTCGTAAGTCTGTGAGCTGTTTATATATGATTTCATATAGCTGCGAGCATCTACTATACGAAAATCCATGCGCGCGAAAACTCAAACTTTTATTGCTCTATTAAGGCTGGTATTTAATATATCTTAATGTTAATTCAAATATAAGTACATAAACGATGGGGAAATATGTATTAGTCATTTAAAATGTCTTCCATTAAAAATAAAATTTACATGATGAATACAACCCAAGCGCGAAACTGCGACAGCACTCTCAACTATTTTTGATATATTAAGTAGAATATCTACGATATTTTAATGTAATTTCAATGATAAGTAAATAAATGATGAATAAATATGTATTGCTCATTTAAAATATCTTACATTAAATATATGTCATATAATGTATATATAATCAATATTAAGGTGCGATCTCGTAAGTCTGTGAGCTGTTTATATATGATTTCATATAGCTGCGAGCATCTACTATACGAAAATCCATGCGCGCGAAAACTCAAACTTTTATTGCTCTATTAAGGCTGGTATTTAATATATCTTAATGTTAATTCAAATATAAGTACATAAACGATGGGGAAATATGTATTAGTCATTTAAAATGTCTTCCATTAAAAATAAAATTTACATGATGAATACAACCCAAGCGCGAAACTGCGACAGCACTCTCAACTATTTTTGATATATTAAGTAGAATATCTACGATATTTTAATGTAATTTCAATGATAAGTAAATAAATGATGAATAAATATGTATTGCTCATTTAAAATATCTTACATTAAATATATGTCATATAATGTATATATAATCAATATTAAGGTGCGATCTCGTAAGTCTGTGAGCTGTTTATATATGATTTCATATAGCTGCGAGCATCTACTATACGAAAATCCATGCGCGCGAAAACTCAAACTTTTATTGCTCTATTAACGCTGGTATTTAATATATCTTAATGTTAATTCAAATATAAGTACATAAACGATGGGGAAATATGTATTAGTCATTTAAAATGTCTTCCATTAAAAATAAAATTTACATGATGAATACAACCCAAGCGCGAAACTGCGACAGCACTCTCAACTATTTTTGATATATTAAGTAGAATATCTACGATATTTTAATGTAATTTCAATGATAAGTAAATAAATGATGAATAAATATGTATTGCTCATTTAAAATATCTTACATTAAATATATGTCATATAATGTATATATAATCAATATTAAGGTGCGATCTCGTAAGTCTGTGAGCTGTTTATATATGATTTCATATAGCTGCGAGCATCTACTATACGAAAATCCATGCGCGCGAAAACTCAAACTTTTATTGCTCTATTAACGCTGGTATTTAATATATCTTAATGTTAATTCAAATATAAGTACATAAACGATGGGGAAATATGTATTAGTCATTTAAAATGTCTTCCATTAAAAATAAAATTTACATGATGAATACAACCCAAGCGCGAAACTGCGACAGCACTCTCAACTATTTTTGATATATTAAGTAGAATATCTACGATATTTTAATGTAATTTCAATGATAAGTAAATAAATGATGAATAAATATGTATTGCTCATTTAAAATATCTTACATTAAATATATGTCATATAATGTATATATAATCAATATTAAGGTGCGATCTCGTAAGTCTGTGAGCTGTTTATATATGATTTCATATAGCTGCGAGCATCTACTATACGAAAATCCATGCGCGCGAAAACTCAAACTTTTATTGCTCTATTAAGGCTGGTATTTAATATATCTTAATGTTAATTCAAATATAAGTACATAAACGATGGGGAAATATGTATTAGTCATTTAAAATGTCTTCCATTAAAAATAAAATTTACATGATGAATACAACCCAAGCGCGAAACTGCGACAGCACTCTCAACTATTTTTGATATATTAAGTAGAATATCTACGATATTTTAATGTAATTTCAATGATAAGTAAATAAATGATGAATAAATATGTATTGCTCATTTAAAATATCTTACATTAAATATATGTCATATAATGTATATATAATCAATATTAAGGTGCGATCTCGTAAGTCTGTGAGCTGTTTATATATGATTTCATATAGCTGCGAGCATCTACTATACGAAAATCCATGCGCGCGAAAACTCAAACTTTTATTGCTCTATTAACGCTGGTATTTAATATATCTTAATGTTAATTCAAATATAAGTACATAAACGATGGGGAAATATGTATTAGTCATTTAAAATGTCTTCCATTAAAAATAAAATTTACATGATGAATACAACCCAAGCGCGAAACTGCGACAGCACTCTCAACTATTTTTGATATATTAAGTAGAATATCTACGATATTTTAATGTAATTTCAATGATAAGTAAATAAATGATGAATAAATATGTATTGCTCATTTAAAATATCTTACATTAAATATATGTCATATAATGTATATATAATCAATATTAAGGTGCGATCTCGTAAGTCTGTGAGCTGTTTATATATGATTTCATATAGCTGCGAGCATCTACTATACGAAAATCCATGCGCGCGAAAACTCAAACTTTTATTGCTCTATTAACGCTGGTATTTAATATATCTTAATGTTAATTCAAATATAAGTACATAAACGATGGGGAAATATGTATTAGTCATTTAAAATGTCTTCCATTAAAAATAAAATTTACATGATGAATACAACCCAAGCGCGAAACTGCGACAGCACTCTCAACTATTTTTGATATATTAAGTAGAATATCTACGATATTTTAATGTAATTTCAATGATAAGTAAATAAATGATGAATAAATATGTATTGCTCATTTAAAATATCTTACATTAAATATATGTCATATAATGTATATATAATCAATATTAAGGTGCGATCTCGTAAGTCTGTGAGCTGTTTATATATGATTTCATATAGCTGCGAGCATCTACTATACGAAAATCCATGCGCGCGAAAACTCAAACTTTTATTGCTCTATTAACGCTGGTATTTAATATATCTTAATGTTAATTCAAATATAAGTACATAAACGATGGGGAAATATGTATTAGTCATTTAAAATGTCTTCCATTAAAAATAAAATTTACATGATGAATACAACCCAAGCGCGAAACTGCGACAGCACTCTCAACTATTTTTGATATATTAAGTAGAATATCTACGATATTTTAATGTAATTTCAATGATAAGTAAATAAATGATGAATAAATATGTATTGCTCATTTAAAATATCTTACATTAAATATATGTCATATAATGTATATATAATCAATATTAAGGTGCGATCTCGTAAGTCTGTGAGCTGTTTATATATGATTTCATATAGCTGCGAGCATCTACTATACGAAAATCCATGCGCGCGAAAACTCAAACTTTTATTGCTCTATTAACGCTGGTATTTAATATATCTTAATGTTAATTCAAATATAAGTACATAAACGATGGGGAAATATGTATTAGTCATTTAAAATGTCTTCCATTAAAAATAAAATTTACATGATGAATACAACCCAAGCGCGAAACTGCGACAGCACTCTCAACTATTTTTGATATATTAAGTAGAATATCTACGATATTTTAATGTAATTTCAATGATAAGTAAATAAATGATGAATAAATATGTATTGCTCATTTAAAATATCTTACATTAAATATATGTCATATAATGTATATATAATCAATATTAAGGTGCGATCTCGTAAGTCTGTGAGCTGTTTATATATGATTTCATATAGCTGCGAGCATCTACTATACGAAAATCCATGCGCGCGAAAACTCAAACTTTTATTGCTCTATTAAGGCTGGTATTTAATATATCTTAATGTTAATTCAAATATAAGTACATAAACGATGGGGAAATATGTATTAGTCATTTAAAATGTCTTCCATTAAAAATAAAATTTACATGATGAATACAACCCAAGCGCGAAACTGCGACAGCACTCTCAACTATTTTTGATATATTAAGTAGAATATCTACGATATTTTAATGTAATTTCAATGATAAGTAAATAAATGATGAATAAATATGTATTGCTCATTTAAAATATCTTACATTAAATATATGTCATATAATGTATATATAATCAATATTAAGGTGCGATCTCGTAAGTCTGTGAGCTGTTTATATATGATTTCATATAGCTGCGAGCATCTACTATACGAAAATCCATGCGCGCGAAAACTCAAACTTTTATTGCTCTATTAACGCTGGTATTTAATATATCTTAATGTTAATTCAAATATAAGTACATAAACGATGGGGAAATATGTATTAGTCATTTAAAATGTCTTCCATTAAAAATAAAATTTACATGATGAATACAACCCAAGCGCGAAACTGCGACAGCACTCTCAACTATTTTTGATATATTAAGTAGAATATCTACGATATTTTAATGTAATTTCAATGATAAGTAAATAAATGATGAATAAATATGTATTGCTCATTTAAAATATCTTACATTAAATATATGTCATATAATGTATATATAATCAATATTAAGGTGCGATCTCGTAAGTCTGTGAGCTGTTTATATATGATTTCATATAGCTGCGAGCATCTACTATACGAAAATCCATGCGCGCGAAAACTCAAACTTTTATTGCTCTATTAAGGCTGGTATTTAATATATCTTAATGTTAATTCAAATATAAGTACATAAACGATGGGGAAATATGTATTAGTCATTTAAAATGTCTTCCATTAAAAATAAAATTTACATGATGAATACAACCCAAGCGCGAAACTGCGACAGCACTCTCAACTATTTTTGATATATTAAGTAGAATATCTACGATATTTTAATGTAATTTCAATGATAAGTAAATAAATGATGAATAAATATGTATTGCTCATTTAAAATATCTTACATTAAATATATGTCATATAATGTATATATAATCAATATTAAGGTGCGATCTCGTAAGTCTGTGAGCTGTTTATATATGATTTCATATAGCTGCGAGCATCTACTATACGAAAATCCATGCGCGCGAAAACTCAAACTTTTATTGCTCTATTAAGGCTGGTATTTAATATATCTTAATGTTAATTCAAATATAAGTACATAAACGATGGGGAAATATGTATTAGTCATTTAAAATGTCTTCCATTAAAAATAAAATTTACATGATGAATACAACCCAAGCGCGAAACTGCGACAGCACTCTCAACTATTTTTGATATATTAAGTAGAATATCTACGATATTTTAATGTAATTTCAATGATAAGTAAATAAATGATGAATAAATATGTATTGCTCATTTAAAATATATTACATTAAATATAAAAGTCATATAATGTATTCAAAAATATAATGCTTCGTCGTATTTCACGTGTATACAACCTTCTGAGTCAACTTCCTATGAAGTCCTCGTCAGAAGGTGGCCAGCACAGCAGGTAATCACAGACGCGTTTCGCACTTCTTGGTGCTCATCAGTGTGATGTAACCTGGGGGCCTCTGTCTCATCCACAGAGGTGGAATCACGGAGCAGAGGCCACCCAACCTAGCTGTGCCAGCAACGGTCTTATGACCGTTCGCTACAGGTATCTGGCCTGTAGAAGGTAGTGTTAATACCCACAGAGCCATCTACCTGCAAAAGGCTTGACTGAGCCAAAATTGCAAATTGCAAACTAGTTGCGAATTTTGCCGTGAAAACGTACATTATTCAAAAATATAATGCTTCGTCGTATTTCACGTGTATACAACCTTCTGAGTCAACTTCCTATGAAGTCCTCGTCAGAAGGTGGCCAGCACAGCAGGTAATCACAGACGCGTTTCGCACTTCTTGGTGCTCATCAGTGTGATGTAACCTGGGGGCCTCTGTCTCATCCACTGCTCCGTGATTCCACCTCTGTGGATGAGACAGAGGCCCCCAGGTTACATCACACTGATGAGCACCAAGAAGTGCGAAACGCGTCTGTGATTACCTGCTGTGCTGGCCACCTTCTGACGAGGACTTCATAGGAAGTTGACTCAGAAGGTTGTATACACGTGAAATACGACGAAGCATTATATTTTTGAATAATGTACGTTTTCACGGCAAAATTCGCAACTAGTTTGCAATTTGCAGTCATATAATGTATTTATAATCAATAGTAAGGTGCGATCTCGTAAGTCTGTGAGCTGTTTATATATGATTTCATATAGCTGCGAGCATCTACTATACGAAAATACATGCGCGCGAAATCTCAAACTTTTATTACTCTATTAAGGCTGGTATTTAATATATCTTAATGTTAATTCAAATATAAGTACATAAACGATGGGGAAATATGTATTAGTCATTTAAAATGTCTTTCATTAAAAATAAAATTTATATGATGAATACAACCCAAGCGCGAAACTGCGACAGCACTCTCAACTATTTTTGATATATTAAGTAGAATATCTACGATATTTTAATGTAATTTCAATGATAAGTAAATAAATGATGAATAAATATGTATTGCTCATTTAAAATATCTTACATTAAATATATAAGTCATATAATGTATATATAATCAATAGTAAGGTGCGATCTCGTAAGTCTGTGAGCTGTTTATATGATTTCATATAGCTGCGAGCATCTACTATACGAAAATCCATGCGCGCGAAAACTCAAACTTTTATTGCTCTATTAAGGCTGGTATTTAATATATCTTAATTTTAATTCAAATATAAGTACATAAACGATGGAGAAATATACTGCCACAGCACTCTCAACTATTTTTGATATATTAAGTAATATCTACGATATTTTAATGTAATTTCAATGATAAGTAAATAAATGATGAATAAATATGTATTGCTCATTTAAAATATCTTACATTAAATATAAAAGTCATATAATGTATTTATAATCAATAGTAAGGTGCGATCTCGTAAGTCTGTGAGCTGTTTATATATGATTTCATATAGCTGCGAGCATCTACTATACGAAAATCCATGCGCGCGAAAACTCAAACTTTTATTGCTCTATTAAGGCTGGTATTTAATATATCTTAATTTTAATTCAAATGTAAGTACATAAACGATGGAGAAATATGTATTAGTCATTTAAAATGTCTTTCATTAAAAATAAAATTTATATAATGAATACAACCCAAGCGCGAAACTGCGACAGCACTCTCAACTATTTTTGATATATTAAGTAGAATATCTACGATATTTTAATGTAATTTCAATGATAAGTAAATAAATGATGAATAAATATGTATTACTCATTTAAAATATCTTACATTAAATATAAAAGTCATATAATGTATTTATAATCAATAGTAAGGTGCGATCTCGTAAGTCTGTGAGCTGTTTATATATGATTTCATATAGCTCCGAGCATCTACTATACGAAAATCCATGCGCGCGAAAACTCAAACTTTTATTGCTCTATTAAGGCTGGTATTTAATATATCTTAATTTTAATTCAAATGTAAGTACATAAACGATGGAGAAATATGTATTAGTCATTTAAAATGTCTTTCATTAAAAATAAAATTTATATAATGAATACAACCCAAGCACGAAACTGCGACAGCACTCTCAACTATTTTTGCTACATTAAGTAGAATATCTACGATATTTTAATGTAATTTCAATGATAAGTAAATAAATGATGAATAAATATGTATTGCTCAATTAAAATATCTTACATTAAATATAAAAGTCATATAATGTATTTCTAATCAGTAGTAAGGTGCGATCTCGTAAGTCTGTGAGCTGTTGATGTTTGATTTCATATAGCTGCGAGCATGTACTATACGAAAATCCATGCGCGCGAAAACTCAAACTTTTATTGTTCTATTAAGGTTATTATTTAAGATATCTTAATGTTAATTTAAATATAAATAAACAAATGATGGAGAAATATGTATTGGTCATTTAAAATGTCTTTCATTAAAATTAAAAGTCATATAATGAATACAATCCATGCGCAAAACCGCGAAAGCACTCTTAACTGTTATTGCTGTATTAAGATTAACGTCTACGATATCTTAATGTAAATTCAAATATACGTAAATAAGTGATGGATAAATATGTATTCGTCATTTAAAATATCTTCCATTGAATATAGAAGTCATGTAATGCATATAACCTATGCGCGACGATGTAATGTTAATTCAAATATAAGTAAATAAATGTTGGATAAATATGTATTGCACATTTAAAATATTTTTAATTAAATAAAACATTATTTCAGCCTCAGTTCATATTTCTTAAATAAACCTTTCGTCAGAGTGGCGCTACCATCTTCAGGATAATGAAACAAATTATATAAACAAATATGTATATACTTCTACCTTGTCAAACTGCTTACCCTACAAAAATATTCAATACACGCCACTGGTAATTATAATCAGTAGTAATGAGCGATCTCATAAGTAGGTTTCATATATTTGAGAGCTGTTGAAAATTGGTTCTTCATGGTTTTGTATAGAATGGTATAAAATTATTTGCGTGGGTCTATTTTGAAACACATGACTATTTTAAGTCTATTGTATGTAATAATGGTATTTAATTTTAGAAATAAATGAATTAATTTTGGACAAAAAATATACGTCATGTATGTAAGAGTCCATTCTCTCACTCAATTTTTATTGCTGTTTAATATTTTACTTCAGAAATGGTATCGACACATACGAGCCCAAACTCATATCAGTTGGGCCGGTTGACATTTTCAACAAACAAATTATAAAACCTACGCAAATGGTGAGAAATTTCTACAAATTTCTTTCGACTAGTTTAAAAAATAGATTGTAAACTTACAAAAACTGAATTTGTTATTCAAGTATTCCGCCATTTAATATTAGTGATTTAGATGAGTGGCAATAGGATCAGTTAGAGAAAATTTATTTTTTTATAATTTATTATTATAATGTAGTTTTCAACATTTTAAGTGTATATATAATATATTTTGGTAAGATAACTTCATTATTTGTAACATTTTTATTATTAACAATACTATTGTAGAAGCAGAAGATGATGCTGGACCAGCATCGAAACGTCCTTGCAAATAAAGTATAAAAAAATAAATTTTCTCTAACTGATCCTACTGCCACTCATCCAAATACGAATTCTTCTTGGATCACTATTACACAACATACCATTTAATGTTAGGTTACATCGCCTTTATTAATAATACCAGCTTTAATTCTATTAGGCATTGGACCCTTAAGTCCTGCACATTTTTCAGTCATATTGTCCCATATGTCTTGCAAGATGGGTTGTACTGTACGAAATGAATTTTTACGAAGTTGGTTTTCACTGTGCCAAATTTACAAGGTCTCGGTAGAAGCTAAATCCGGCCTACAAGTACAAGATGACCCTTAAAATACCGGTCGAACTATTATCACCAGTCATTCGCCCCACAGTTTTTTAAAAGTTTTAAGTCAATATTTAAAGTAGCCGAAAGAATTATGTAGAATTTTCTAACCATTTGTATAGATTTTATAATTTGTTGAAAATGTAAAAAACTAATATTAGTTTGGGCTCGTATGTATTTAATATAATTTATAAGAATTTACATTCTGTAATGATTTTACATACAGTATAAATCAGTGTTCTCATATGTCTGTGAGCTGTTGATGTTTGGTTTCGTAACGTTGTCAATATATACAGTAGAGTACCACCACGCGCAGAACACTTAAATTGTTCGTCACAGTACTGTATAACTCATAGTTTTAAGCCGTATACTCCATCTGTTGAAAGACTTTTCAATTATATTTTAGTTAGTGAAATTCACACTAGGGCAAAATGTGATGTTCACAGCCATACGGAACCAAATATAAAAATCAAATTTACTTTGAATCTATAACTTAGATTGTAAAGTTATTTACAAATATTAAAGAATTCCATGCACACTTTCCTTAAAAATAATTATATTTCGTATTTCAGCTTGCTATTCGAAGTTACAGGCATTTTTAATTATACTTACGAGACAGTTTCGTAACTCTTTATGTGATCCACAAGCCTGTGAACCGGAGACGTTTTCGCTCCTAAGTCCGTGAATACAAACATATATATATATATATATATATATATATATATATATATATATATATATATATATATATATATATATATATACAAGAATATTACAGGAAATAGAAATTATGAAACGCAAATTTAACTGATCGCTGGAAAAAATAACACAGGAAACGTAAACGCTCTAGTTACCAAATTGTATACTATTACCATGCATATTTATACATATAAAATAATACAATACACAATAGTACATTAAAAAAACAAGTCTCATAAGGCAATCTGTTAACGTGTGAGTTCATGTTTGGAAAACGAACGAGTGCGATAAAGAGGTCCTATGAAACATGTTTTTTATACTATAAAAATTCACAGATAAAGATTCATTGTTGACTGGCAAAAATTTGAAGTTATATGTTTCATCTGTCAGTTTTGAAAGCAGTCATACCACATCTAGGAAACGAAAAACGCCAAAAATAGTGTGTTCATAGATCTTCTGAAGGACGTGTTTTCAGTGCGTTTATAGAGTTACAAAGTCACCGAAATGGAAAAAGACAGTTATGGTGATGAAATAGAGACAGTTGAATAAATTAAAATATGGGCTGATAAATAATTTTTTGTATGTCGGTATTCCTATAAGTCTATAAAAGCACTGCAAACACGTCGTTAGGATGATCTATGAGCGCACTGTTTGATACAATGTATTAATGTATTCAATCAGAGAAAATTCACAACACATAATACACAAACTGTCAATTAATTCGTAAATTGAAAAAGTCAACATTATTCTAAATTTGAAGAAAATATTCTCAATCATTGATAAATAAGTACATACTTATTCTTTCATTCCCTAATGGATATCTCGCTTTATTTCATTTAAAAAAAAATTGTCTACCGTCACAAATGCGGAACTGAAAAAAAAATTAAATCCGGATGAGGCGAGGTTTACGCAATTTATACGTTTATTGATAAATTGTAAAGTACAAAAAATGCATTTTGTTACCCTACCAACGGGTTAAAAACAAAGAAAGAACACAGCATTTATTGACATGTAAAAACACAAATTTTCATTGTTATGTATTTAAAAAAAATACTACAAGAAAAAACAGAAGGGGTGACTTCATGTGGCAGCCCTGGGTGGTGGTATCGGGGGTCGATATATAGTGCTCCTGCTTCCGGCTGGTTTGCTCTAAGCTGGGGTTGGGATGAGTCCTTGACGTCGATATACGTGGGCCATGAAAATACTATGTAAGGTGCCGCCCTACCTGAGGCAGTTATGGATACAGGAGCTACTCAAGGACCGAGGGAGTTTAAAGTTTGGGCCGTGGAGGCCAGATGCCGCGAGCGCTTACAATGACGGGGAGGACGTGGAGATCCTTCCCACACATAGACGAGCCGAACTTAAAACACAAAATTCACGTTTGTAAAATTCGGGTAAATAAACTGTTAAACAACACTCTCACGTTCGAGTTTTTTATTATTTTACGCAAGTCTCGATTGTTTCAAACCACGCTTCATTGGAATTTTAATTTTTTAAAACGATCCTGCGTTAGGGATATATCCACATCTTTTTGAGAATCCAAAAGTTTAATATCCCGCCATCCACCACTTGACGTTTCTCTTTAGTTTGTGGAGAATAAAATTTGTAAAAATTAATTAAATGATTCGATATCTAAATATTAGGTTAGCAAGAATTATGTTTTTGTCGGCAGTGAAAAAAATATCTGGCTCAGTACGTGGTTAGGTTATATTTACCGGTAGAAAACATTTTATAGCTAACCAAACCGTCAATATTTTGCTGACCGTTTAAATGATAGCCAGAATTTGTTGATACTGGCACAATTAAAGACTCATAGTTTCAGGAAGATATTTTGAGCTATTTTCTCAAAGTTGAATTTTTTAAATGGGCGTAATAGAAGAAAGTTACACCATTGGAAACAGCCATTTTGGTTTCCATTAAATTAAAATCATATTCAATTGTGCAAATACCAAAAATGAAACAATTATTGAATTTATAAGCCAAGAATCAAACAGTGACAAAATAAATCAAAATCGCCATTCGAAAAAGCATAAAATGTGTCTAATAGAAATACAAATCAGCATGCAATATAATTTCACAATTGGGTTATTTGCAAATTTAAAAAAAACTGCAAAATATAATTTTCACTTGCACCTAATAAACTGTTCATTTTCCTCAGATAAATATCACACCACAAATATGACTTCCTAATGAATCATCTTCAGGCATAGATGTCTGTGATCAATAACCTTAAATTAAACGGAATACAGTTAACGTTATAAAATGCGTTGATTAGAAATACTTGAACTCGAAATTAAACTTTACTTTAGGAATCACATTACTCGTGTTTCCAATTCATCCTACCGGATTATTAGATTTACTATTCGTAATAACCCTAAATTTATAATATATGTAAATATTAACTTCATTTTTCACAATACATATACATAATGAAATTCTTACGCCCGCTTTAACCTGAATTTTGTTACCTATACGTTGTTATACTATATATGGGATATCTATCCCCACTTTGAGATTAACCAAAAATTTTAAAAGATCATTTATTGCAATATGGAACCTACCATATCCGAGACATTTAATATAAGTTATACAGGGTAATCGTCGAAAATCCAGCATCAACAATATTTCGGTTATGTAGAGAAATACAAAAAAAAATGTTAATAAGCATAGTTAAACTAGCAAAAGAGGCTCATAATATGATCGTAGCAAGAATTTTGTATCACTTGCGGGTATAGCGGAAACGGGTACAACTTTAAAGCTAGTATAGGGAATCGGTATCTTTTTTTTCAGAATGTACATAAAATTTAAAATTAGCTTGTCAACGATACTAAAATATTATGGTATTACTTCATCCATTTTAAAATGGCGACCATTTATTTTCAAAATATGTATTAATAAAATTCCATACAAAATACAATATAGCAAGCTATTAGATTTTTTTTATTACCTTAATACAAAAGAAAAGAGAAGTTACCTCCTGCAAAAAGTTAAGGTATTATTATAACAGAATATCTTTAGCACTGTCCAAATAGTATTTAGTATTTATTGCTACACATGTGACATGCATGTAGTTATACAAAACCTTATTCTAATAACATATTAAAGAGCGAGTTTTATAAGACTTGTTTATTTTCGTACGCGTTAAAATTTAGAAAAAGTGGCTTGGCGAGTTTTCTAAATAACATGCGAAAAAAGTCTTATAAAACGAGTCCTTTATACTATCTTTTAATATTTTTCATTATTTGTATACTAAAATATATATTTTTTTACATTGCTATATTAAACATAGTTGATTTAGAGAAATTTGTATGTGTAATGTTGTAGTTGGTAACATTGGGTTGACATTTATTCAATTATTTAAAAGTTCATGTAAATTTTGAATTATGGTCATAATTAAAGGCCATCTAGTACCAACTTCCTAAACCAAAAAATTGCGTATCGAAATGAAGGCTCTTTCGATACGCAATTGGGTTTCGTAATGATTTCATTATGAACGCAAAATATAAAAAAGTACATTTTATTTCTAACAGTATTATATGGTAGTTTAAGAATAATTGTAAAATATTGTACAATTAAAACTGAAAGTATTCTTCTGAAATTTAAATAGTCTATGCCTTGGAATACAAATTAAGTTAGATAACTGTAAAATATGAATAGTCGTGTATGTCACTCCTTAAAGTATAAGTATCAATGTTACAATGTATTTAAAAAAAAAAGAATAATCTACCGGATATCTACTTGAAATCTGTTATATAAAGAATATAATTTTTTTACTATAATTAATTACTTATTAATTTTAGACAAAAATATTTTAAATAAAGGTTTTAGATAATAAAATTTTACACCTCATTACTAACCAGATTTTATTTTGCCCGTTTTTTAATCTGTAAAACCGAATTTAAAATTTTATAAATATTACTCATTTCTAGTGATAGCCATGGAATTGAATTGTCATTACTGACAGAAAAATTAGTTTATTGGATTAGAACTAATTTATTTTAATTGTGTTATAATAAGATATTTCGCAATTGTTATATTACTATTTATTGTGTTTTGGTTTATAAATATTTTTTTGTTAAGACGATAATCTGCAAATAATTAGTACCTACTATTCTGACAGTTCAAACATCATGCATATATTTGCAATTTTTGTGTCAATTTCATGGTTGGCACTGCAAATAAGCAATTATTATAAAATATCAAAGTCGGTTTTTCAGGTAATATAAAATGCAAAATAAAATCTGATCAGTAGTTTAGGTGTAAAATTTTATTATCTTTAACCATTATTTGACACATTTTTGCTTAAAATTAATACCTCACTATAGTAAAATAAAAAAATAACATTGTATAGATGTCAAGTAGACACCCAGTATGTATAAATAAGCATGGTAATGACATCACTTTCAAATTTTTAAAATGGATTTGCAGTGCTCTTTGTGATCTACTCCCATATTGTACGAGGGGTACAGGCGGCAGACATTTAGCTAGTTACTGGAAATATTGCTACTAACTTACTATTACAGAACGATAATAATTTAACAAAAACCATGTAAAAATGATGCATTTCTAATTTTCAAACAGCATAAATGTGAATCCGGTGTTCTTTCCGCAGCACGTGTAAAACGATGCCTGGTAACTAGTATGCGTTCTCAACGATTCACATATATCGTTATTCCGGAAATCTAATGGATTAAAAACACTTTGGCACAACTAGAAAAGGGTAATAAGCTGTGATAATAATAAACTCCTGAACAAAAATATTTAGCGGCAAATGACCTTAAATATCAACTCGCCTTTAAAAATAATATAAAAAATATCGAATATTTTTTAGGTTTTTTTTTAAATTTCGTTATGTTTTTTTTTATTGTGTCTTATGTTGAAGTGTTCTATGTCTTATCAGCAATGATTTATAAATGTAAATTCAATCAGGACCGGATATGTGTCGATTGGACTAAATCGGCTCCACGCTTATCAATGTTTATTTGCTCAAAAATTGTACTAAAAAAATATTTTTAAAAAATATCTCAAGTTTTCAACATTCGCGGAACGTATAAAAAATATAAATAATAAAGAAATTGGAAACTTCTACATGTATAATATTTTGGATTTAGGTTTCTATGATCTGTTAATACAGGAGATGCAAGAGTTGACTATTGCAGCGAGTACAAGCAGCGAGCAATATAGCATGTCTGTAACATGCGATATTGTTTTGAAAAAAAATATTTTTTTATCAAAATTATGATATTATATTAATGTATTATAAGTTTGATATGACATTTGTGCTTTTTAGTTTGAGGATGATTTTTTTGCTTATTTTGGACAATTCACACTATTTAATTGAAATTGTATAGGTCGCAAGCAGACACGAGACCTATAAAATTCTAAAAAGAGTACATTTAAGTTAACAAAGGGTGTACAAAAGAATGTCACCGCAAACGGCAAAGTATTTGGCATTACTGTAAAGCTAATTTAAAATAATTTCCGAAAATATAAAAACGTACTTATACAATTTCATTCAAAAAATTTACAATGATATCGGTTTCGACGAACCCGGAAGTAGAATTCAGGATATTTTTACAGCAAAAAGTGGCGTTTATGTTCGCCACCCAAGTTTGTAATTTAAACTGTAGGTCTAAAATTAATAATATGAAATAGCTGTTTCTCTAAAAAATTTTCAATCACCTGTACGGATAGATTATATACTTTATTGTATGTACTCGTCAATTAATATATTTTTTTAAATTAAAGAATTCGTTGTTATATATGAACATGTAAGTGTATAAGCCATATTTTGAGGGGCCTCGCAACAAGTGTCTAAATCCGGCCCTGCATTTAATAACGTTAAAACAATTCTTAGATAATGCAATAAAATAGTGTGAATTTGGTTATAATATAAATTGTACAAACTAACCATAAAAACAACATAACTTTAATTTAAGGTAAAATGAAATTAGTCACTGGTATTTTGTATTCTAGCACCTCTAGAGTAAAGTCGGTGAATGTGGAATACCATTTTTATTTCATTGAAAAAAACATGCGAAAAGATAGCGGTTAATCATCAAATATTATATATAGGTCATTTAAAATGTACTTTACAAAATAGTAACACTTGCAGGTTGATTATCTAGAATAATTCACTTATAAGAGCAATTTTCTTCAAAATTGAAATTTTTACACCTGTTGAAAAAGGGACAATAATGTGGAATACCATAGTGCATTAACGTAGATTACATACCACATAACCATACTTACTTTCACAGTATAAGAAAATTCAGAAAACAATGCAAAAATGTTCTTTAAATTATTTATTCCTTCTTTTCAAAATATAAACAATAATAAAATGAGTATGCTATTAGAATGTAACAAAATAAACTATATTATTCCGCACTGCCTTCTGCATGTTTGCTTGTTGCTATGTATGATTTTCTGGTACATTTTTCTAAACCTAGAACAGTTATCTACTCATATTATAACATTTTCGCTAATTTGGAATATTCCACGTTGGCATACCCCTCGGTATTCCACATTAGCGGATTTGTTGACTTTAAATTCCCGCCATCGAATTTCATTTAGGAATTAGTTTGAAAAGTATTTTTTAAATCTAGCCTACATCCCCAAACTCCTATTCATACTGCAGTTGCAAAAAATCGTATTTTCGACTACACAATCAGTAATAAAACTACATATCTTTACACTTGCGTAAAAAGTTTGGTAGGCACTCATACTATTTTCAAGGTTTTTGATGTTATGCACAATGCAGTTAAGTTGGTGTCTCTATGTGGGTAATAACTCCTCTACACACGTGCATTTGTGCCATTAGATCATAGATGTCGTGTACCATTTTTTCAAAAAGCGCCTATTCCACATTCACCGACTTTACTCTATCACTATCACATAATTATTATCAGAATGTCTTTATAATAATTGTATTGTATGATAAATTTATATAATTATGAAGAATAGATGTAAGCGTTTTTAGATGTCTAGGTACGTGATAATTAATACACAAATATCTAGGGCACATTAACATAAAAACCTCATATAAAAACTACTTAAATATTAGAAAAAAATTTAAAAGAAAACCTAAAAAACATATTCAATATTTTTGTCTATGAGTATATATTTATTTATGTAAATTTTTTATATTTACAAGTTAGTATTATTAGATCTTTATGTAACAGGTTGCAATACACGGGTATTTTTCGCATTAGACGTGAAAACTGACACGCGAGCGAGAAGCGAAGCGAGTCTTACAAGACTTCGTGTGCGAAAACCTCCTCATATTGCTAATTCATATTACATGATTTTTTACAATTTTGCCAATAACTTTGTATAAAAATTAGAAAATTAAGGTTATGACATTTCCTTTGTATACATGGCACTATACGAGTAAGAGGCTGATATTTTGGTTAACAAATTAAATTGTATGCTTTAAAGAAAACTATTGATTATTTTGTTTCATGTTAATTGTAGTTTAATGACAAGACAAATATTTCGTATGCTTATAATATAGCCACGTAATCAATCTATATTTTTTCTGCTTCCAATATCTTACGATAACATAAACAAAGTATCTTACTTCGAATGCTGAGGCGACAGTTTCTTCTGATGACGTAACTGCGACGTCACAGAATCGTCACGCCACACCGATGTGTGAATGCAATCCAACTGTTCAACCTAGAAACAGTGAGTTAACTTGAGCAACAGGCTCAGTGAATGCCAAATCAGCTGGACAACGCTTTTCGTTGAAATTACAAACAACAATAATAATAAGCATACATTCATAATACTCTCACAATTCGTAACGTGTCGCAGGATGACAATATATATATATATATATATATATATATATATATATATATATATATATATATATATATATATATATATATATATATATTGTAAAATATAATTTGTCGGTCGTGTAATCAATGTTCGCATTACCCTGTCAGTACTAGGTCGTGAGACCCGCATGGTCTCTCGTTGGAGTAGCATGTTTACCCTCGGGGTAACTCAGAGGCTCTTATCGGTGGAATGCATTCGTATTCGCAATATATCGTTCGTTCTTGTATCGAGTACAATTGTCAGTAATATGTGTAATGTTGAGAATCGTGCGTGTACGCAAATATAAATACAACAACAATATTTATTATAAAAATAGTACGCAGGTAATAGTAACAAGTAACAGTACATCAACTCTCTTACTATCACCGCAGTATCTACACGCAGATAAAGCGAAAGAAAAAATGTCTACACGACGATACACTTTCTTTTTACATTAATGTTAGAAACTAACTGTTGCCATTATTATTGGCATTGCCGTAGTTATGTGAACAATTTATATTGTCGCTACAAAACACATGGAAAGTTGTATAATAATTAGTTTCTAGCTATGATTATAGATGGCTAACATAATTTATATTACTTAAAATGAATATTTGTGATTACCAGAGTTTCTATAAACACTTTCAACAAAGATATTTATATTGTTTTTATTTGTTTTATTTTATTTGTGTTTTAAAGACAAAATAGTGATTTTACAGGTGATTCCTTTTTTGGGCTAACTAATGACTTTAGAGAAAAATGTTATATACAAAAAATGATCAAGAATAAGAGGGATAATTTATCAGTAATAACAAATCGAAAATTTAACCAATGGTTCTCAAACAGTAAAACAAAATTATAATTTTCTGAATGACAAATATAATTATCTAGAATATTTGGTCTTTCGCAATCATTCCAGAAAGCATTGTTTTCAAAGCATTTCGTTTTAGGCGCTAATTTATGAATCTCTCTCCAAAGAAGCTATCATTGGCTTAGGAAATACTTATTTTAAAGTTCTTCTATCTGTACTATGTTATAGATAGAACTTCATCACTACAACATTTTATACAATTTTTGGCAGAGGGAACTCTGTTTCTGTACTATCCCCAAAAAGGACGGTAATACTTTAAAACTATTATTAGAAATAGATAGAATATGGCAGATGGAACCAAGTTATACAAAAATCTCATTTTACCAAAAATTTTCAGTTACAACCATGATATTCTAGACGCGCGTGCTGATTAAAAAATATATTTTATATTCATAATTTACAAAGAATAGGGATTCCCAACAGGGTCGGTGTCGACTTGAGAGGGAGGGTTTATAAACTACTAATGGACGACTCGGGGTTTTTTGAATAAGATATATGTTATATTATTAAATTTAAGTTTTTTATAAATTTTTCTCTATTAAATTCATTTATTTAAAATCTTTCGCATTGGTCAGAAATCTTGTTGAATGTTTTCATGCAGCTATCAATACAGGATTTTTAAGGATTTATTTTGCTTATTTCAATAAATCGAATGCAATTTTAGTAGAGCTAATATAATACAAAACTGTGCGGGTGCTATATTGACCAGGCGAGGCTAACTGTTTCGGCTCGCGGGCCACATTGTGACTATTATTTTTCGCGGGTCCGAGGTAATATTTAAATAAGGACACGTGAAAAATAAATAGGATTTATTATATGAAATAAAATTAAACTATTGTATGTTTAAAAACCAGAAGGTATATTTAAAATATTCTAAAAAACAATATTTTTTAAAATATGCGCATAATGTCCCCTCATATAATCCTTTTAGTTTCCAATAGAAGATATTTTACATTTAAAAAGGTTAAAAATGTGTGTTGAAGACTAAAAAAATTGTACTTATACATTGTAGATGGGTCTTCCATCTGAACAAAATCCAAATTTAACCTTGTTTATATATACATTGTGTCCCATTTAAGGTACGAATGCATTGGGATCTCGAGAACCGTAAGAGCTACGAGGTTGGTTAAATTAGACAAAAGTTGCCCCATTAGGAGACCATTTTAATGGTATTTTGTTATTTGCGAAAAAATGTATAGGTCACTAGATATAGGCGAAAATGTAAATTTTGCAGTTTTTTATTTTTGCAAATAACTTCGAAGTGTGAAATTATAATGGATTTTGATTTGCACATCTTTAGGGCACTTTTTTATGTTCTTTCGACTGGCGATGCTCAATTTTTTTTTATCAATGTTGGTTTTCGAGGATTGATGTCAAAGTTTTAATTTTTATATGGACGCCATATTGGAAAGTTACGCCATTGAAAAGAGATTTTTTTTTAGCTTTATAATGATATAAAATAGTAATAATTTATTTTTATAATTAACAGAGAAATTAACAAAAAATGTGATTAATACTAAAATTTAATTGAAAAAAGTAAATCGAAGGCTGCTGTGGAAACAAAAAAGTGCACCAATTAAATATATTAATTTTACTTGACAATAGTTGGTTTTTACGTGTAATAAAAATAAATTTTACTCGTTAGGAAACGTATGATATGTAGAGTTACATTCGCTGTCAAAGTAACGCACTTAATGCTGCAAAAATGTATTTTAACTTATATTCTGAAAGACGGCAACCAAATATACAAATATTTCCAACATTACGTTATAACTTACTTGAATATGGATCTTTTACAAAGCCTAGAGATGCAAGGTCAACGGATGACGATAAAGAAAACACTGTGATTCAAGCTGTAGTAGAAAAACCGGAAACTTCAGTAAGAAAAATTGAAAATAATTTTATTATTCCTAAATCTACTACTCATAGAATTAAAAAAAAAAACACAAGTACCACCCCTATAAATTCAAAATTTGTCAAGGACTTAGGCCAGGTGATAATATGAGACGATTAGGTTATTGTGAGTGGTTTATAAATAAATGTGCAAATAATCCACAATTTAAATTCAATATTTTATTTTCTGATGAATGCAACGTTTCAAATAATGGCATATTTAATAGACACAACCACCATAACTGGTCTACAGAAAATCCACATTTAATAAAAGAATCACGCCATCAAGTTAGATTTGGTTTTAATGTATGGTGTGGTATACGAGGAACTCGATTAATTGGCCCAATTATATTTAACGAAAATTTAACTGGCCAAAGATATTTAAATTTGTTACAAAATGATACTGAAGATATTTTAGAAACATTGCCACTTCATCAAATACAAAATATGTGGTTTCAGCAGGGCGGAGCTCCTGCTCACAATTCATGGGCCACAGTACAATATTTAAATATTAGATTTGGAGGACAATGGATAGGGACCAACAGCGAAATCAAGTGGCCTGCTAGATCTCCAGATTTAACACCTTTAGATTTTTTTATGGGGATACTTAAAAAATAAACTTTTTACTCGAGAATATCAGAATGAAAATGTATTAAGAAATGCCATAGTAAGAATTCTAAATCAAATTAGGCCAAGAATGCTGAGAAAAGTTATAAAAGGAACAGAACGAAGGGCGCAGAAGTGCGTAAAACGAAATGGCGGGTTAAGAAAATTTATTGTAAAGTTTTTGTAAATTATTTTTGTATTTTTAACATTATTTGTTTATTAAATAGTTATTTTCTTAAACAGCAGCCTTTGATTTACTTTTTTCAATTAAATTTTAGTATTAATCACATTTTTTGTTAATTTCTCTGTTAATTATAAAAAAAGTATAATTTCACACTTATTTTTTTTTATTTGCAAAAATAAAAAACTGCAAAATTTACATTTTCGTCTATATCTAGTGACCTATACATTTTTTCGCAATAACAAATTACCATTAAAATGGTCTCCTAATGGGACAACTTTTGTCTAATTTAACCAACCGCGTAGCTTTTACGGTTCTCGAGATCCCAATGCATTTGTACCTTAAATGGGACACTATATATATATATATATATATATATATATATATATATATATATATATATATATATATATATATATATATATATATATATATATATATATATATACAGGGTGTTCCGCGACTCGACCAACAAACTTATACCATGTATTTGGGGGGTCAAAAAATGTTATATGATTAATAGGTGAATTTCTTTTTGTTTCGGAGATATCGAAGGAATTAAAAAAATAATAACAATTGAGTTAGTCTTGACGAATGAATGTATGTTTGACAAATGAATGATTTTTTTGCTGTAATTTAAGCCATAATATTAACAACACACGTAATTCTCATATCTGGACGGTTCAAACCCTACACGAAATAATCGTGGTTAACCATCAACATAGTTTTTCCGTCGACGTGTGTCGTGGCTTGTTAAATAATCATCCTATTGGGCCTCTTTTTATTGAAGGACGTCTTAATGCAGAAACTTACCTTAATTTTTTGGAAGAAAAATTGCAGAATTACATGGAAGATATTTCTCTGGAAGCTCGTCGTGGCATATGGTTCCAGCAAGATGGAGCATCACCACATTTTGGGAGACAAGTGACGGTGTTTCTTAATGAAAATTTTCCGGAAAGGTGGATAGGACGAGATGGTCTTGTACATTGGCCAGCTCGGTCACCTGACTTGTCGCCTTTAAAATTTTTTCTGTGGCGTTGCTTCAAATCTTGTGTATATTAATGGTAAACCAGATACACGCGAAGAGTTGACTGACCGTATAGTTGAAGTTACTAATTCTCTAAAGAATGAATTGGCAGTAATTAACTGGCAACATTCTGACTCGAAGGATAGCTGTATGTTTAGAAAACGGCGGTTCTCATTTTGAACAGTTGTTGTAATTTTGTGTTAATTAGCTATCCATTGATAAATAAATATTCTTTTATCATTTTTTTAGATTCCTTCGATATCTCCGTAACAAAGAGGAATTCACCTATACGTCATATAACAATTTTTGATCGCAATGACCCCCAGAATATATGGTATAAGTTTGTCGGTCGAGTCGCAGAACATTCTGTATATATATATATATATATATATATATATATATATATATATATATATATATATATATATAACATATCGTTTTAGAATTACAGAAATAATTAAATATGAAAGGGGGGTCGATGAAATAGAACAAGATTTTACAATCACATAAAGTTTTATGACAAAAATTTGTTGAAGAAATCGAAGATATACTGCATCATTCTACAAACAGGTACCTAGTAATGACAAATATTTATATCATATTTTCAAATGTACATATTTACTTGAGACTTGGACTTGTTACAGAAATGATGCTTTGTCACATGCAGATTAATGACTCTCAATACTTTGTTTTTCCGTTACAGGATCTTTTTAAAATATTTACGGAGATTTTAGTGGTGTGCGTAAAGCTACTGCAAATAAAACAGGAAAAAAGTAAATTATGCTTATGCTTTAGAATATTTTCGTCTACAGTTGATATATATGCCTCACACTCCTAAAGACAATCATGTGTAAAAATAATTTGACAGTATAGCCAGATTTCCTTGTTGTATGGGGATGATTAATTGTAACTACATCAAGATTTAATTCTCAGGACTTCAAAAGGCAGAGATATTTAGAAACCATAAACAGTATCATTTTTCTATAAATGTACAGAGCTTCAAACTGTAGCAGAAGCGAATTTGAGAAAGGTAACTTTGCGGACTTCTTACTGGTATGTGGCAGAGTGGTTACCCAGTGAAAATTTTTTTAGTAACCCCGCTGAAATATACTTTATAAGAAGCGAAACTGAAAACTTTTATAACGATTCTTTAATAAGAACTAGAAACGTTCTTAAAAGATCATATGGTGTACGGAAAAAAATTCCATCTCTAGCACTAGGTATAAAGATAAAAACAGTACAAAACAAACAACTATTATGGCAGATCAGTTCTTCACAACATAGTTTCCAAAGAAAACGAAAAAATACCTACTGTAAATGAAGAATAAAAGAGTTACCATGAATTCAGTTAATATGAATCTTGTACAAAATAATTTACACGTACACAATTTAATTTTAATAATATAAAAATTAAATTAACGATTAGTTTATCAGACTGTAATACTAATCAATATCTAATTTCAGTTATTTATTATCAATAATAAAAAAAATATTTCATACTGTAAATTTGTAACAGAAAATATGGTCATATGCCTTAGTGTCTGGTCGCGAATCTGAGGACCCGGGTTTGATCCCGAACGATCCCAAATAACGCCAAAATTGCCTCGAATTTTAAATGGCACAAAAGTGACCCCTGTGGTACACTCTCCACGCCAGCAATGAGTGTCCTTGTGGTGACGCCAGGTAAACGCCCGCACGGTACGAATACATCATATGCCATCATCATTGCAGACATCTGCGTGTAAAAAGCAGATTGGCACACCCAGAAATAGGTAATTTGTCGTGATGATATATTTATTTTATTTATATTTATGTATTTGTTTATAAAAAAATTAAGGTAGGTATATTTTTGTATATAAATATATAATCATACTCAGCTACGATTCGTATGTCAAATTTCAATTCCTGATATATTATTTTTACTTTCATTGCATAAATAACTATTTCTACGTTTGCAATTAAAATTATTTGAACTAATATTTACACTGACTCAATTTTACAAAAAAAAAATTTTAATTAATGAAATATCTGCTGTTAAATATTATTCCTTTGTAAATGTTGAAGATTATTGATTAAGATCAATCGTAATTGTGAAAATGGCCATTTATTAGAGTATTCCTTATTTTCTAGGATTGCACTACAAATAACTCATTTATGCTTACAAAATAAATGAAATAAAAAAATTATTATTTATCAAAGGCAGAAAACACTGATATTTTTATGTGTTAAAAGTAAATATATTTTACAATACAAAATAAATTACGAGTGATACTATTCTTCGTTGGTTGCAGTACCTCCGCTCCTGGCTTCCACAATAATGGTAAATGATGTATCACAAATTTTCTTCAGAATATGTGCAGTACAGTACGCATTTTAAGAATAACAGACCAAAATTGTTAAATAAATTATTATAATATTAAGTACAATACTTGAGTAATTATTTAAAAAAATAAATAAAATATTAAATTATATTACAAGTACTTTTAAAGAATCTTCTAGTACTCAATGCAGGATTACATAAATTTACATTGAAATTAAATAATTTTGTAGTTATATAAACGGCTGGCATAATACTGTTTTCTTTTCTAAAAATACATAAACTAGTTTCATTTGAACATATTATAATAGTAAGATTACATAGATGAACAAAGAAATTGTAGTAGGCCGTGTGATTACATTATTATTACTGTGCCATTAATTTTCGTGATACAAACTGGAAACAAGCTTATACAGCCGGTGAGAGCAGAGTTCCAATGCGAGAAAGTACGAGTTACGGCCGCATTTACTGACATACATTTCTCCGGACCTAGCCGTCTCTCTCGCACTAATGACATGTATGTGATGCTGACCTTGTTTGCTTCTTTCTTTGACCTCGATAGCCACAGAATAGAAACATTTAGGAACATAAAAAATATGTTTGAAGCGTTATTTAAGATAGAGGGACGTAATCGCAACTTTGTATCTTGACCTAGAATAAGACACGCTATTATTCACTGGTTATGCCCTCAAGTAGCACAATTATTTTAACTTGTGCCAGATTATCATACATATGGTTATATTTATTGTAATTGTTAACGGAAATTTTTATTTTATTATTTATGTATTTTACCAATTGATAACATGAAGTAAACGTTTATGTTATGTGTATAAACTAAAAATTGTATATGAAATATTGTATTAAAGAACGAATGTCATAATTGTTACTTTATTTTGCGAGAAGGGCTCAGAGCGGAGTGACCCAACCCTTCGAACAAAGTAATCGACAATTATGAAATTAGTTCTTTATACTATTGTTTTTATTTTACGCCTTTTATACCATTTTTAAAATAAAAATCAGTTGATGATACGAATGTGTCGTTGAAAAATTGTAACTCTAATCTTGTTTTTTTAACGGTATTTTCAATTTTGTTCTACTTTTATTACTATATTTTTCCTCTTCTCATTGTTCTTACTTTTAAATTCGAAATTATAAAAAAACTTAACAATCGTTTGTGCTCCCTTATTTAGCGATATTTGGCATTTGATATTTTATGACATTTACAGCCACCAACCTTAAAAATATGATTGCACTAATATATTACTGCACTTGAATGAGCTATTAACGAACTCTTTTGGTTGCTGTAATAGCTTTGTTACAGACGCAAACAGGGCTGGACTGGGAATATGTTTAGTACCGGGAAATCCGGATGGGTTCGGGCCAGGCCAGTTGTTTGAACCAATTTTTTAAAATAATTTTAATCATTGTAATATTGTGTTTAATAATTTACTTTTTACCTCCCGTTACCCTTGGTAAAGGAGGTACAGGGATCGTGCTGAAAAATCGCATATCGAGATTTTGGTAAATGACCATTTTTTAAGGCCCTTAGAATCCAATTTTAATGTTTTCACGATGATGTGTGTATGTATGGATCCTCCACTCTAACTCAAATACTATCATTCAGAAAATTTTGAAACCTTATATTGCTACCTTATTCTCTAATATGAAATGAGCCATAAGATTTTGGTGTAAATCAAATAACCGGAAATGGCACTTTACAGATATAGATTTTCTTCGAACAATACCTTTAAATGTTATTTTTTCGCAGTTTATATTATTAAAATTAAAGATTATAGAAATTTTCTCCTTCTCTTAAATGTATGTAACTGTCATAACTTTCACTGTCAAAATACCAATCATTTCAAATTAATAGTGGTAACGATTTGAAAAGAAAATAGTAAACTGAACATGAGTTATATGGAAAAAAACTAAATATAGTTTCCAACATGAGTAAATATGTAAGTACCTATGTATTTAAATTAATAAAAATTAAATGGCGGGAGGTATTGTGTTGGCCACATCAGATTTTTTCTTTCAAAACGTCTATGATTTGCTCTTTTTTGATATTTTTTGTGTTGATAACAATGTGACAATAAATTCGTACATTGAAAATAAATATATTTATTTATGCAACAGTAGAAGCTTTATGCCATGAGGTCAAGTATTAAAACACATCCTTATATAAATGATCATTTCATGTGTATGATGTCGGTAATACAAAAAATAAGCATGTATTGCGAATTTATCAATTGGTAGCCAAAAAGAAAAGTTGCTATAAATATTGGCGCATATTCAATAGTAGAGAATTATTTCAAAATCAAGAATTTATGTTATTTTTGTATCGATTTATGTATTTTGTCGACATTAAATTTTTATAATTTATTTTTTAAATTCGTCAGGCCACGAGCCGTCACGGGCTACCGGAAAATTCCCTGTATACCGCCGGGCCTGTCCAGCCCTGGACGCAAAATAGTAAAAAAAATATTTTATTAGATCTCTTTTTTGAATAGCGTGATATACAAAATATGATTTTTCTATTCGTTTTTCTGTCAGGATTCATAATTATTTTATTAACTCAACAATTGAACTACTTTCTCATACAAATTAAGTTTATTCAAGAAACTTAAGGTGCATTCACAAATGAAAATTAGGTTTATGGTTTTTGTTTAGGTTTAACTAAGTCATTCATAAATATAAGTATAAATTCCCTAAAAATTAGTTTTGATATGTACAGACATCTGTGTAAATGCTTCAACAACAAGATTAAAATATCTGTAGAGCAGTACTCAACAAGACACCTGTGCGCCGTGAAACTAACATTCGCTTGGCATTGTTGGTTATATTTCAGCAATTAAGTTATGACAGTCTCCAGGTTCTTCTTGCGTTTGTTTAAAAAAGCCGAATCCACCAAGTGGATACTAAATAAAGATGGGTGTATATCTATATCATTTTAGACTCGTTCTCATTGGTGAAGTTTGTGACGTCAAACTAAATCATAAACTTAAAGTTTGGATATTGTAATGTTTAGCTTTATGATTTGGATTTAGAGACCCTAAATTCTGTAGTGCGAATGGAGTCATTACATAATATGCGGCCAAAGTTTTTGAATCTAAAGTATAATGCATTAATCTAAACCTAACTTTCATTTCTGAATGCACCTTTACAAAAACATGCTTTGTTAGGAACTTTAAATAAACTTTTTAATATAGTTTCGTATATTCCATTTTTTTTTCATACTTATAAAAGTATACAAAGTATTTTTTTACAAATATGCGATACCTACCAATTATGTACTTACATAAATATAAAATATTCTGCATTTCATGCAGCATAGAGCTCTTATAAATATTTATAATTTAATACATATATAGTTCAGTTAACAATTCAAGATTTAGTGGTGTTGCCTGAATGAAATCAGGTGAGTCTCCTTGATATGCCCTTGACTCATAATCCTCGATTATATGGCGGACAGTTTGCCTTGGGGTTGTGCTCCCACAATCACATTCTGTTGAATTTAATTGGTTATTTTTTCATTAAACTGGATATACAGAATATCCCAAAAACAGGTCCACCCTCTAAAAAAAAATCTATGTTTAAAACTGCATCATTTATATTATATACAGGGTAGTGACCTCAACCCCGGAAGTTTAACATGTAAAATCATACTTTTGTAATTTCCTGCTTCCCTAATTATTTTAGGTAAAAAAGCTTCAAATAAATGTTGTAGAGCATAAAATTCTACATCTAAATTAATAAGTAAAATTAATTTTTCGTGTCAAAAATCACCCTAAAAATAGCAATAGCCATGAAATTGAATCTAAAAATTAACAAATGTTAGTGTTTTATCTGTGAGTCTAGGTTATTATAATTTTTATTATTATTTGTAATTTCTATTAAAGTGAAGAATTATTTATTTAATTTAATAAATATTTGTTCACTTAAACCGATATTACAAATAATACTTAATAAAAGTATATGAACCTAACTTGGCAGGTAAAACGTCAAACAATTTTGTGTCAATTCCATGGCTATTGCTATTTTTGGGGTGATTTTCGACATTTTCATATTTAATTTCTGCTGTTACAAAGCATGTAAAATTAATATTGCGTACTGATTCAGATGTAGAATTTTAAACTCTACAACTTTTATTTGAAGAATTTTTACCTAAAATAACTAGGGAAGCACTAAATTACGAAAACATGATTATATCTATTGTACAAATCTTGGATGCGAATGCCTTTTAAGCTTATTAAATGCTAAAATTATTACATTAAGTGATTTAGATTTTAAAATTTATCTTATTAGCTAGTAGTGCATTCTTATGGTTTGAGTCAGTAAATACCTCACCCATTACAGATCTTTTGATGTCATTTGAATATTATGCAATATTATTTTTATTTGTTATTACATATGTCGTACCAAAAATGCATCTACGTTCTATTCGCTGAAAAAGAAAATATGTAATGTAAGAAAAGTGAATGTCAGAATTTAGTTACGGTATTATTAAAAAGGATGTTAAAAATAAAATAATGACGTGCCAGTTATATTGTAAATTTCTAATTCAATACAAACTTTTTATAGACATTATAAAATGTAAAAGAATTTGTCATACAAAATATGTAGAAAATAAAACTTAAATGGAAGTGAAATTCTACGACATAACAAGTTAGTTACATATTCACATGCACGTAAGCTTATCTATTGTTACTAGTACATATTTACTGGCGTAGCGTAAAATAACTTTAATTTGTGTGCTAATTGTTTTCTCCTTTTTACTGCAATTCTCTATCAGAAATTTTCTTATTTCTTGACAACGTTAAACACTTGTGATCGTATTATAGGAAACTGATTCCATTCAAATATTATGATTTGCCAGTTTGTGTTTCAGGTATATTATTCCAAATAAACTAAAGTGACAAATCTAAAATTTTATAACAAATTATAAAATGACTATAACTTTCTTTTAAATGTAGGCTAAATATAAAGCATACATATGTGAAAAGAAATTATTTTTAATTTTCTTGTTTCATCAATTTGAATTGAATATGTAATTTAATCGTAATGCGGACAATGCAGCTTTCACACTTCACTCAGCTTGCAATTGTGTCTTATTCAATTTTTTATTATTCTTTAGTACGGAATTACGTAAAATTATTAACAAATCTGCGCTAATAGTCTTAACAACAAACAAATATTTCTATTACATGTTCAACATGGTCACCAATTGTTACCTAATATCATAGACTAATATCACTGTGATATTAGTCTATGCTAATATACAAATGCTCTAATTAAAAAATTGTGGACAGATGATGTTTTCTTTCGTAATATTTTTTATGACAAAATGTGGACGCGTAATACTCAAAAACTTTTATTTGATTTTTTGTCTCTATTGTTATTAGTTTATCATCTGCACACACGTAAACCACTCTATATACACATATTTACATACGCCATAGAAAGTTTAAATCAAGGTAAAAATAACACTAAAAACAAAAACATTTTGGGAAACATATCCACTCAAGTTGCTTACGCAATATTGCGGTAGGTTGTATGACATTGGCTGCATTCATATCTACACAACTTTTACGTAAGAGAATTATAATAAAGAACTATATATTTGTTCAATGCTACTTTGATTTTAAAGTTTTATTGTAAAGAATGTTATGTAAAATATATTTCTATTGCATAAATGAATATATATATATATATATATATATATATATATATATATATATATATATATATATATATATATATATATATATATTACTTTGTAAATGGTTTCTGGACAGCCAATGAGCAAATTTGATGTGCGTTTGACAGTAACGTTATCTATCGTTTATACTCGTGTGGCAATAAAATAAAACATATCCTTCAAAACACATTAAAAAAGGTCCATACATCTAACAAAACACTAATTAATTAATAATTAAAAGACAAAACACCGAAAAAATATGAATGGAAGAAATAAATCCTTTTAATTTATTGTTCTGGTTCAATAATGCAGTACGCGACTACTTAGGGTTAAGGAGTTTGAAATAAGATTGTTTGGATCTTATTTCCTATCTGAATAAAAATAATTTAATTTGCTCGTAAAATCATAGCTAGACTACTTGTTTAGTAGAAAATATATCAGTTATTACCCCTTAAAGAACTAGCCTATTAGTGAAAAAGATAATCCAATTCAAAACATCTGTTTTGTTTTAGAAATTAACATTCTACCAATGAAAAATATATAAATATTTCGCTGATTATTTTATAGTAAGGCATATCTACAAATTTTTATTTTTAAATTACTATCTAATAATTAATAAATGGCACGAAATCATATTCAGTACAACCAACTAAAATTTTAAGAGCCGGTTTTATAAATAGATTAATCTTCACTTAAAATTTACTTCCGTAGTAAATTTAATGAAAATAAAAAAGCAACACATTTTTTTGACAGCAATAATTTAAATATCATAAGAATAGACAGATTTATTCGAATTTGCTTATTTCATTAAATTTACTTGACAACTAAAGATTAAAATTCTTTATAAATCCGGCCCTATTCGCGATTCAAGGTAACACTGCGAAGACTTTTTTTGTGGTATTTCCTAATGCGTTTAAGGCTAGTCCCTAAAAAGACTATTCTAATCTGCGGTAAGGGATCATTTCAACCCTAAATTTTTGTTTCATATATTTCCATCTCGCTGCAACTAGAGAAACTGAAATGATTTGAATGCTGGAAAATATTGTACAGACTGTTAGTCCCTAATCGCATATAGCGTAGATGGAAATTCTTTGTAATACGGGCAATTTTTGTTTAAAATGAGCATGAATATAATGATGAACTAAATTATTTTGTTTATGAAATAATAAAAGAAAATACATTTCTTACAAAAATACACTCTGATGTGAATGTTGAACAGTAGCTGTTGTCACGAATACTATAATCTGAATCCTCTTCGAAGTTAATTTTTAATATTTTATTTTTAGATATAGTGTTTTTTGATGTACTTGCTTCTGTTTGGTCTATATTAATTTATGCATTCTCTTGCACTTAATTTAATTTCACTTTCATTGTTTTTGTTACTTGTATTATTAGCATCATGTAATATGTAACGATGTTTCTGCTAAAAGCAATTTTTTTTGTACGAATACTCATTTCGTTCATATCTAGCATCAAACTGATACGAAATGGGAATGAACATGTCTTTACCAACGTGATAAAACTTGCAAAGAGGAAAGGGACAATATATCCCTAATCGCAGAAAGTTGAGTTTTTTTACGTTATATGCAATGAGCGAGGCAATGAGGGACTAAATTGACCCTAATATATTTAACACTAAATTTAAATAACATGAGTTATATCGATTTTAAAGCTACCTATCATCATCAATTTCGATAATAATTTAAAAAGTTATAGCTTCCGCAAAATAGAAAAAACCAAAAATTTACCGTATTACAGGAAAATCTAGTAATGGACAATTAAACTCCTCAACGCAGTGAACGTGTTAAACAATCTCTATCTAGTGGCTAAATTTTGAACTCAAAATATGCCCGGATTATATTATTTCCTTGCTATCATAGACATTTTCTGGAGTTTACAAGCCATTTAAATAATTTTAAATATCCTTTAACACAAGTTTCATGTTTTTAAATAATTCTAAAAAACGTTGACAGCTCGCACATCAGTGATACGACATTACTGATAACGGCGGAAAAAGTTAATTTGAATCACCAAACTACTGATCTGTATTGGAATTTCAGTACAATTTATTAATACCTCATATTCGTTTTCATTACGTTTTGTTTTTAAAGACCAAATAAAGCATAGACATGAAACAAGTTTACCCAAAGTAATTTCGGCTAATTACAACTGGCGGAACATAGTATAGATCTCCAAACACTGTGATTATTAAGACCTTTTATTAAAAGAAACAAATAAATTGATTTACGAAAACAGCGCCTTTTTAAATATTTCGAAAAACAGTGTTAGTAATTTATAATAAAAACAAGATCTAAAATTTTATTGACCAAAAAAGAAAAAATCTGCGTCACTTATAATTTTCTAGTTACCCACCCCCATATTGCAACGGGTGTATAAAAAGAAATATATATATATATATATATATATATATATATATATATATATATATATATATATAACAAGAAGAAATCTTAATTTACTTAATAAAATATGTAGAAAAAGGAACAAATCATGGTTAAAAACAGTATTGCGCAGTAAAGAAAAAATTATTAAAAACCATGCTTCGAGCTGTTTTTTCAGCAAGTAGTTTGGTAGCATCTTTATAATCTATTATCTATGGTTTTATTTTGGAAATTATTATTAGGTCCTATAGATAGTCGTGGGTTTGTATTCTGTAAATATTTCTTTATAGTCTAGAAAATCTGCGTTAAACGTTTAGCTTTTGCTAGTTACCTACTAATAATGTTAATGAAAAATTCTTAATGCTAAATCTGAAACACCGTTTGGAAATATTGATTGAAAATTATATTTGCAAATAAAATTTAATTTTTCTTGTGCATTTTTCAGTTCCTTTGGGATAATTAGATAAAAATTTATTAGTTCCTCTTTGAGATCAATTGCGGATATATCGGTTTTATCTCCATCCTTTAACATTAAATGTAAATAATTTAAAATTTTAAATCTTTCACCCAGAGAATTAATAGATACATCGAGTTAAAAATTGATAAATTCTTTTTCAATTTTTTTCTTATGGACTGTTATCGCTTCGTAGGAAAACGAAGAATCGGTTGTAAATATTTTTTAATATGTGCATTAAATTATTTATATAAATTTTTTAACACCTATCGGGCCCGGCCCTGTGTGACTCAATACGTAGGCATCTCCGGCTTGGGGCGGCGGTAGACGATCCGTGGACAGGGCGCTGGGCTGGAGCCAAGGTCGCAGTCTTGGGATAGACGGCGGCGGCGTCGTTATCGGCGTACAGCGACGGCGACGTGGAGCGGTCAGACGCTGGGACGGGAACCCGTCGTTGGTGGTACGTGCTGGGCTAACGCGTAGCCTGACTCGTTGCTGCGAATCGTGAGGACAGTCGAGCGGCGCTCTGGTACTTTGGCTGATACTACAAGACTTGTGTAACAAATTCATAGATGTGGCCTAAGAGTTAAATAAACTTGTTTTGATTGGGGACTTACGATTTTAGAATTTTACTGTTGCCATCTACTGAGTTTTGAAGTAACCTCTCACACAAAGACGACAAGTTCGAAAAAAGTAGAGTACTACCATAACCTCTTAGATCGATTAAACTAAAGCAATATTGAAGTTGATTTAGGAAAATTTGACGTTTATCACCAGATGTAACTATTAAACTTTATGTAAATACAACACAAAAAATAAGTCTGAAAATAAAATATGAAGGTAAATGAATAAATGAATGAGTGTGTATTGGATGTATATTTTAAAATTATAGAAAACTGTGATAACACAAAACAAAATACATTCTGGGAACAAGAACATGGATAGAGATAAGGCGATCGATAATAAAAGCAGATTTATATAATAAAAAAATTAAAAAGGTAAATGAAATAATGCAAAGGCACAATAGCACCTCTCGATATTTAAATCGTGATTTAAATCACATTAGCATATTAAAAAAAAAACATTTGCCAATGAATGTAATTGATGTTTGCAGGGTAAAACGACTAAATGTTCGATAAACTTTGCACGACATATTGACACATTCTGCATGGCACGCTTTAGAAAAGTAAGACATAAAATATTGATATGCTCACTATTTTTTACTTTACACATCTGCTGTTCCCATAATCTATGGAATTATAGAAAAAATTTCAATTATACAATTAGTACGTTTATATGCAGTGTTTAAAATGGTTTCAGTTTTCAGTCAAAATTACGCGAAACTGTTTACATGCAATTTTCAAAACTGGTTTATAAACTGATTTGAATACAGTTTCGGCGCATGCGCATTTGGCTGAAGCCAGGGACAGATCCTCGTCACTCTAAATTCTTCGTTTTGCCATTTTTCCAATTATTTTTTCTATTTTGTACCACTGCGCACTAAAACTAAATAACTGTCATTTTATTTGTAGGTTACTAACACAAAGCGACAGAAACGTTATACTATGTACAAATGCGCAATATCGAAACTGACGTTTAAGTGTTTACATGAGTAATTTTGAAACTAGTTTTCAAGTCAAGCCCATGAAATTTAGTTTCGATTTGAGAGAACTCAAAACCGTTATGACACAGTATACATAGCGTTTTTAAAACTAAAAACGTTTTGAAAACGGTTTGAAAACTGCTTGTAAACTCAGTAAATATAAGTTAATAATGTATTGAAAATAAATGCTGAAGATGGGAACTGCCCAGTTCCCAAAACGACCAATATAAAAAATTTAATACATGTACCTAATTAAAGAAATTAATATATACACCCTACCTCCAGAAGGCGAAATCTAGCTTGCATCATAAAATAATAATAATGATAAAAATAATAATAATAACAATAATAATAATAAATAATAATAATAATAATAGCCTTTATTTACTAAATCTCATTTAATATACAATAAAAACAAATTAATCTAAAGTTTTATAATCTAGCTTACATCATAAAAGGTACCTGAGCACCATAACTTTATTATTATTATTATTGTTATTATTATTATTGTTGTAAAGAAGGCAGTTTTAATGCAATAAGTGGAAGGTGATATTCAACGTTTTATATCTAAGTACATTGAAAAAAAATTATGTAATTTTTTAGGAAATTCATTTTTTCATATCTTGTGCATCGCATCCACAGCTGCAATATAAGGATTCCTATATTTTAAAAATATGTTTACGTTTAGAATTAACGTTTTGTTTTAATTTTTTAAAAAGCTTAAAGTTCCGTTTTGTTTTATAAATTTGTTATATGTACTTTTTATATATGTTACTGTTAATACCCGAAATCTGTTAATATGCATAATAACTTAGAAGTTTAGGAATTATGCGGAACAACTATTTACTTATTTTTTAAAAATACCAACAATAATGTCACATCACGCACAAAACTCACACTTGGAAAACTCGTGGAGATTATTGTTGTGCGTTTGTAATTAAACTCGTATATATTTATATATAATTAACAATTTATTTGTTTTACCTTTATTTTTTTTATCTAATAATGATTACTTTCACCGAGCATGTACTAGTTTTGTCATGTGTTTATTATTTTTATCTCACTGCTAATTATTTTATCCAGCGATTATTCTCTGTATCTTGCGGTTGTCAAATTTAACAAACATCTATTATTAGGTTTGTTCGCACAACAAAATAAGCAAGTAATTGCCAATTTTTCAGTACGCGTGCGTAGTTAGAAATTGGTTGCAAACTCATTGGAATTTTTTGTGTTCTGCAAACAGAATGAAAGGTTATTGTTCCTACTACCATCTGAATAGGTTTTTATCTTAGGTTAATAGTTGTTGCCGTCATTTGTCATTGTCACGGAATGAATTTATAATCTTTAAAATATATTCCTGCGTTCATTTCTGGTTTTCTTAAATTTATACTCTATAATCTACATGAAAATATGGCAAATATTTAGTGGTTTGGAAGAATTTGTAATAAATGATAATTTTTGGTCTCTTGTTTTGGCTAGTATTAGTCACCGTACTAGTACAACAATGCTCACTAATACCAAGAAGTTCCACTGCGCATGTCATAAATTAAAAATTTCTTTAAAATCCACGGACTGTTCTGACGGTTAGAAACTGATCAAGGATTTAAATATTTTTCTGAACGAACGAATGATTTTTAATTGTAGATTTAAAATTTATCTTGTGCAAACACTTTTAAACAGATGCGCATGCTCAGAATGGTTTCTGACGGTTTCTGACTGTTGTGCGAACAAACCTATTATTGTTGAACATCTAGTACTTTTTATTATGCAATGTTTGTATTAATCTAACATCTGTTTCTTTTATCAAACGTTTAATCGTTTTATCCTAAAATTTATATTTTTGTCATAGAAATTTTACTTTTGTATAACAATTTATTTTTTTACCTAAAGTTAAATATTTTATCATGCATTTCATAATCTATCCTACAACTACTTTTTTAATTAAATAAGTGTATTGAGCGTTGAAATTAATTACCGTGCGTTTAAAGTGTACTCAAAAAAATATGACTTACATTTACAATGTTGCTAGTTCAACACCAACACAAACCTATTTTATGTCGATAAATCAATATAATTTTTTTTACAATGTCGAGAAATCTACACAAACTTATTTCGGGAAAAGCATTTCGTCAACGCAAACACCAGTTATAAAAACGAGAAATAATTCAACACAATTTATTACAAGTAATAGAAATATTTCAACACAAACAAATTACATCATGAAAACTAGTTCCACACAAACAGACGAAATTAATAAGACGGAATTTTTAACACAAAGTACAAATAATTACAAACAAGCAGAAGAATCTAATAAGTCTGAAAAAGTACGCAAACATTAAAAATATATTATGGAAGAAAACTGATTGAACACACTAAGGAGACATCTAAATATCCAAGTAGTAAGACTGTCTAAAAATGTTTTTGTTATTAGTATAAAAATTTAACTTTTGCTACTTACATATCTTAGTACTTTTAATCCTAGGACCAAAGTAAGAAAAAATCATGAAATAAATTTAGCATTTCTATTTCTTAGTATTAGTATGTATATTATATCTTAGGATACTTCAAATTCGGACAAATTTTTAAATACAGAGTCAAGTATTTATCTATATTTTAAAAATTTTCATTACAGCCGTATTATATGAACCACATAACCAATATCTTTAATCCTTTATTTTTTTCAGGGACCCGGAACGAAAAGATTTTCCGTTTCGTTTCGATTCAGCTCTGAAAAAATAATTTAGTATAGGTTAATATCGCTCTTGCTTTAAAAGAATTGTGTTCCGAACTGGTTATTTTCGTACCAGATATTTTTATATAAAAAACCCTTAAAACTAATTTTTAATAATTTCAAATATGAAAGGTCTCATTTTATATTATTTTTGCACGCGTCAAAATTTAGAAAACAAGCTTTGGCTCGTTTTCTAAATAAAAAGTACCACGGCCCAGCAACCCGAAAAAGTACCAGCCTATTATAAAATTATGACCTTTTGATTGTCTTTAAATTTTTTAATAATTATGTCACATAGGTAAATTACCGTACAATTGCGTACGACAGAGGTAATATTAGTTTAGCACATCGTGTAAGTGCCCACGTATCTATATGATAATAATACATGATTGGCAACACTTTATATGTTTGACGATTGTCGTACGGCAAAAATATGAACTAACTTATTAAAATCTTTAAAAATAAATTCAAAATAAAGTGCAAAGGAACAAAATAATAAGGTTATTAACCGGAATTTTTATTTCGGTTATATCGTTTTCGGTCCAGCAATTAGATTAATAATTTCATTTCGTTTATGTTTCTGTTCCGGATATTTTTCGTTTATCGTTTCTGTTCCGTTCCGGGACCCTGATTTTTTTGTAATTCCAACTTTTTGTTCGTAATTTTGAATGCTAAAATTACATTTTTGTCATAAATAGTTTATAGGTAATGATTATTTATTTGAAAATAGACTAATGGCATAAGTAAACAAAATATCATGACTTAGTCCATGATAATGTTTTAAAATATTGCTTTCATTCTGTTTAGATGTAAGTAAACTTTATATTTCTTTCGGTTGAAGCAAAAATAGTGTATATGTGTTATTAAGATTAAAAGTGATTTTTGTTTCGCCTCATAAATTCAAAAAAGCTCATAAAACAAAGTCAATATACTAGTTATTTTCATAGTACCTACCGCAGTTTAAATTGATCTTTTCACGGTTTGATCTGACCAGCGCCATCTGTAGTCTAATAGGCTAAGTAGATACTTCAGGTTTGTTTCAATATTATAGATATAAGTACTGAAAAACTATTCATCCCGTGTCAATTTATCCCATTTTATCACATGTAGGATTACGCATTCTGAACATAACGTCATTAGGGGTGGGGGTAACTTTATCACTTGTGGGATTTGTGAACTGTAGGATTATCACAAAGGGTATGCTTCGATGTAAAAAGACAAATTTGTAACGAACATGTAAAACGAAGTATGTATATGTGACACGGTATTTCCGGATTTTTCATGCAAATTAAAATATGTTGAATTTTTCGATATTTATAATCCAAAATGTTTATTTTTTTAATTTCTGCATGATGTGTCAGGCGAACTTAACCTAACGCAACAGTAACCTAATCAATTATTTCATTGGCTATTAGTTTGGAGGAAGGATAAATTTGGCATATTCCTTTTTATGTAGGTACTGAATTAAACTATACACAGAAAAAATTCAAGTTTTTGGAAAAGGTGACAATAAGTAACATAGGGAAGTGGAACTTCAATTATAGAATAGTACCTATAACAAAATATAAACATTGAAATACGACAAATTTTACAATCTGTAAGTACCTCAAAGAAGGAAAATAAAGTCAGTTGGGAATTATTAATTTTAAATATTAAAAACAAATATTATATTATCAACTATATAAATTATATTAAGTGCAGATTTTAAGCCAGTAGATATGACCTATTATCTACTTAAACTTTTTTGAATTTTATATTTACCGAATGAATTACGTACATGTGTCTAACGTAGAATAAGAAAAAAAATATATCTTTGTTTTCATACATGAAACAAAACAAATAAGCATATGTAGGGCAAATGATATATTCATATCCAAAAATACTTCTTTAATAAATACAGTTATGTCACCACAGCTATAGTGTGATAAGGAAAATGTGTGTCAGTGGAGTAGGAGCATTACAAATACATGTTTACAAACAAACGCAAAAAAGTACTAATTTTGTATAAATGGGATCTGATTAAAGTATTTACGTTGAGTGAGCGGAATCACAATCACATTGTTACGATATCAAACTGTTGTGATTATTCATGAAAAATGAAAACATTCAAGTACGTGAATGTATAGATAAAGTCGGTCACGATTTGAACCAGACCCACATTGGTTTTAAGTGTATTACGCAATCGACGAAACATAACTGAAAATTAGAGCAAATTTCTAGATAAAATAACAGCGAATAAATGAGTGTTTGTTAAGCATGACAAAAGAAAGTTATTCGAAATGAGGGTACGCTGTAATGTTTGTTCATTATTGCAATTTAAATAAAATTTCCCACAGATTTAATAGAAATTTACTATTATAAAACACTTACTACACATTAGAAATTTTCTAATGTTTTAAATAACATGGTGTTCTCTTCATTATATATGTTTAAACGGTTGTGTTTATAAATAAGCATAACTTTTCGGAGTAATATTTAATTTTACCTTTTCTTGAATATAATTCTACACAGTCATGTAACATAACTTTACTAACAATGTGTAATGTATATACAGGCAAAAAGTTTTATGAAACATAATGCCCGATCTTGTCTCCTACGGGACTACTGAGTACTAACCTCTTTAAACAATAGAATCTTTTTTTCTTAGAGTTTTATGAATTTTTTATGACTGAAAGTTTTTTCAATTAAAATGAATGGACTGACATCAAATATATATACTTACTTACTTAATCCTGGAACCTATCTACCTTTCGGTGTAAGGTTATGGTTGTGTCTTGTTTGTGCTTATCTAAATTTCTTCATCAGGTTTTTTTCCAAATTTCTTTCCATATTTTCCTGTCTTGCATTAGTGGACCCGCTTCTTGCCATTTCACACCTCTCTTTCCCAAAGTTTCTCTTACATCTTCATTTCACGTCTTTGCTGGTCTACCTCGCTTTTTTTACCTATTGGTTTAGCCTCGTAAATTCGTTTAGCTGTTCTTTCTTCTTTCATTCCGTATAGATGTCCTTTCCAACGTAGTTGTGCTTCTTCTATGTACTCTTTTCATGGTTTTACGTCTAGGTTTTTCCTATAGACTTCGTTCCTGATGCGATCGTACTTTGTCTTTCTTTCTATTCTTCGGAGGAATCTCATCTCGATATTTCTTAGTCTGCTGTGCAAACGCTCTAAAATTGTCCATGACTCACATCCATATGTCAGAGTTGGGATTGCGACTTTTTTGTACACTTCAACTTTTGTCTCTTTAGGTACTTCCTTTTACATTAGGAATTTTGTTTTTAAGGTATTAAAAAGTATGCCTCCTTTACCTACTCGATCCGTCATTTCCTGGTCTATCTGTCCGTTCGTGTGTATATTTACTCCTAAATACTTGAAAGTTCGTACTTGTTCTATGATTGTGTTTTCTATTCTTATTGTGTGCTCCTTATTATTGTCATTCACTATCATAGTTTTGGTCTTTCCTTTATTTATTATCATATTCCAATTCGTTGTGTACTATACTCATGTTGAACTGGAGGTCTTGTGCATTCTCTGTAATTAGCACTATATCGTACGCATTACATAGTTCCGAGATAGTTATTTTTGCATTTTCCAATATCCTACGTCATAGGTTTTAAGTTTGTTTTTTTATGTTGTTAAGAGCTTTGTCCACGTATAAGTTAAAGAGTAAAGGGCTCAGGATACAGCCTTATCGTAGTCCCGTCGATGTCGTAAACATTTCTGAAGAGTTATTTTTGACTCTTACATAGCTTTTATTATTTTCGTAAATGCGTTTTACACATTTAATCGTTACTACGTTTACTCCTCTTTTTTGTATGCATTTCCACATTAATTTCCTCTGTACCTTGTCGAAAGCCTTTTCAAGGTCGATGAAACACATATGTATGTATTTGTTTGTTTACTATACTTGCTTTTTCCATTATCTGTCTCAGCGTAAATATGTGGTCTTGTACACTTCTTCCTGGTCTGAAGCCGCTTTGTGTTTCTTCTATTGTATTTTCTATCTGATTCCTTATTCTGTTTTCTTGTATTCTTGCATATAGTTTCGCTGGCACACTTAATAGTGGTATGTCCCTGTAGTTCTTGCAATCCTTGCTGTCCCCTTTCTTGAAAATTGGGGATATCACACCTATCTGCCAATCTTGCGGTGTTCTTTGGTCTTCAACGTTGTTTAATTTTTTTAGCAGAAATTGCTCTCCCTTCTCTCTCATATGTTTCAGCATTTCTACTGTAATGCTGTCATGTCCGGGCGCTTTTCCTGATTTCATTTTCTTCAGAGCATTATGCATCTCTTCCTCCGTTATCTCGTGGGCGTCACTGATTGTCTTGTTCTCATATTGCTCTCTCTCTCCTCTTCTGTTATTGTTTCATTGGATGTTTCATATTCGGTTAACAAGTCTCTAAAATATTCTTTCCACCTTTCCATTATTTGTTGTTCATCGTTCAGTACTTTTCCTGTGTTATCCTTTAATACTCCTAAAGTCTCATCTTTTTTTGTTCTCATTCTTTTTATCGCTCCGTAGAAAAGTTTCATGTTTTCATTCCTGGCTTCATTTAGTCGATGTCCAAATTGTATCCATTCCTTCTTCTTCGCTTCTTTTATTGTTACTTTCACTTCAACTCTGAACTTTTTGTATTCTTCGTACGTTGTTGTATTCTTGTTTGCTAGGTACTTTCTCCATGCTTGTTTTTTCATTTTTAAAAGTTGTTTTATATCCTCTGACCACCATGAACTTTTTTTCTCCTACTTATTGTTTAGGCATACTGTACCGCATGCTATTTCTGCCGCATTTAGTATGGCACTTTTAAATTTTTGCCACATAACTTCCCATTTCCTTCTTTGAAATTCCTTAAGTTTTCCTGTACTCTTTTTTCATATTTAATTTGTATATTTGCGTCTTTTATACTATGACATTTTATTTTTCTCTTTTTTATGGTTTTTCTTTTTATTTATTTTTTTGTTTGTGTTCTTCCATTCCATTTCATAACTGTTAAGTAATGGTCACTCCCGATTTCGGGTCTTTTATATACTCTTACATCTTGGACATAAGATTTTATATTTGCACTGGTAAGGAAGTAGTCTATTATAGATTTTTCATTTTTAGCAGGTTCTTCCCGTGTATACTTATGCTTGTCTTTATGGGTGAAGAACATGTTGGTAATAATCAAATCATTTTCTATGCACATATTTATTATTCTTTGTCCGTTCTGGTTGAGAGTCTTTTCCCCTTCTTTTCCCATAATTTTCTCTAGTCTTGTATTATTTTTCTAACTCTACCATTGAGGTCTCCCATTAATATAACACTCTTGTTTGTTTCATCAATTTTATTTTGTAGCGCTTCATAGAATTTGTCTTTGAATTCTTTTTTCTCATTTTCATTTGGACCATACACTACGATTAATGTAAACTCTTGGTTTTGCAACATTTGCCAGTCTATAGTGATTATTCTCTTACTAACATATTTTACATTTTCCATTGTATGAATATAATTTTTAGAAATTATTAATCCTATTCCACATGCTGCCCCTTCCGTGGTGTCTACACCTGACCAAAACATCCAGTATCCATCCGTTAACTGTTTAAGCCCCTTGCCTTTCTTTTTTGTTTCCGTCATTGCTAGAATATCTATTTTCATTCTACTCATTTCGCCTATTAATTCTAGCTCTTTCCCTGTTATGCTTCTAACATTCCATGTTCCTAACCTAATGTTATTGACTTTATTTCCGTTAAACATATCCGTTTTCTTTGCCATGTCGTTTTTACTTTTATATACTTTTGTTGTAAACTTTTTTAGTTTTTTGGTTTATTGTTTATTTCCACTACGCCTTGTTCTTCCTCGTCCCATTCGTACTTTTTATTGTCAATGGTTAGTTTCTTATAACCTACCTTCACTCTTTTTTTCTTCTCTCTTTCGGCTTTAGCTATTTTTCTAAAGGCCGCTTGTATTTCTCTTTCTTTCTTGGTCATATCGTTTTCTATGTATATCGCTGAATGTTTATTCTTTAGTTCTTTTTTATTCATCATGATTTGTTTCTTATCTTCCCATGTTTCAAGTTCTACTAGTATCATCCTTTCTTTCAGTTTATTGTTCAGTAAACTAACTTTTTTAATAGCCGGTTCTGCTTTTAGATTTTCTTTGAAGAAGTTGAACAGGCAGTTTTTGTTTACTTGCACCTCTTCCGGTGCGCCTTTGATTACGACATTATTCTGTCTTTTTAATTTATCCTGATTTTCTAGACGCGATTCTAGATTTGTAATTTTTTGTTTAGTTTTTGTTTGTCTGTTTCCCATTTTTCTTCTTTTAGTTTAATCTCTTCTCTTAGGGCTTTGATTTCACTAGTATTTTCTTTTAGTTGTTCCCAAATCAAGGTTAACGTTTCGTTTAGTTTTTTAATCTCGTCCATATTTATATTTTCTTCTTTTATTTCGTTTCTATGTTTCCACTCCGGGCTTCTTATTACTTTTTTACTTTTACCGAATACAGATTTTTCTTCCTCTGTGCTCGTATTTATACTTCTGTTTCTCTTCGCGCTCATTCGTATTGCATTTAATTTCCAGACTATTGGCAACACTGACTAATTATACACGCGCGCACGGAACTGTAGTTGTTCTCACTTTACGCGGGTTATGACCTTCTCTTACAGCAGCTGGCAGAGTGACAGGTACACATGTTTTGTTCGTAATTTAAATTTGAATTTATTTATTAAGCACTTGCACTTGCACTTCACTATCACAGAGAGAAATTCTTAGTTTAAACAGAGATCACTACCACACCCTTTAAAAAGCCATATGTCCCGTAATATCGAGATTTTACATCGGCCACTTAAAAGATGCGCACTCACTTTCGAAAACCATAACAATTCCCATATATATATATATATATATATATATATATATATATATATATATATATATATATATATATATATATATATATATACATCCCACTACCATTGTGACGTCCCCTGTGTTATTTTCTACATTTAAAGTGACGTTCTTGTGCATGTGGCGTCCGGTATACGGACGTCACTTTAAAATGCCTTGTAAATTTTATTCTGGCATCAGGGAGGCCCCTAGTATCGAATGGCAAAATTTGTTATGGACGTCAGAATGATAGCAGAATGGAAAATGTATATTTTTTGTAGTTCAAAAAAATTCCACTAGCGGCGCTAGTGTCGTCCGGCGTATATAGACTGTATATACTCAAGTTTCATTCCCCTTACATTCTGAACTCCGTATTCTTGGCAACAGTGGACACTACATTAGCGCGCAACTCTTTAAAACGTATTTAAAGCTATATTGCGTACGCCTGATAATAATATATAAAATTAATATTTATAATTAAACATTTGTTTTGTATTTGTAAAATCATCTTAGTAAATACAAAATCGATAAACGATGAAGTCAAAATGAATTGTTTGCAAATGTAATAAATTTAAAAAAGGTAATTATTTAAATATCATAAATCTGAATTATTAATTACAAAATATTGTGTAAATTGTAAATAAATGCCAATATAAGGATAACAAGATTAATGATTAGATGTATGGAATAAATATAAGAATGGTATGATCCAATATAATATAAGAATAAAATCTTTGTAAACTTTTGTTAAAAAATAACAAAATCGAAATTTTAAATAGTGTAGAAAAATTTATTATAATTATATAAATAAAGTTTTAAAGAAATTGACTCAGTAAACTACAAACTATTTATTAAAAATATATTTAATTATTCTATTGGGTACCTCTTTCTACTTACCGAGGTGTTTAGTTAATGTGATTAATTAGAGAATATTTTTATACTTACTGGTAAAAATTATACTAATAGCACAAGCTTAAATAGATTTTGTTTACCTATAATACCTACAGGTACCTACCTATATTAAATTTATAAGATTATTTTGTGTAATAATATGTACATATTTGCTTTTTATTTTTATCCTAATGTAATTTGAAGAATTTGCTATATGTAAAAGAATAATTTTCAAAAATAATGGCTTTTAAAATTTTTAGTGCAACCTATACGCGACTTAGGGCCGAGATATCCATCTCCTAATAAATTAGTTAATAACTATTAGGCGAATAAACTATATATTAGGTACATACTAATATTCTGAATATCCACGACATTTTATTCGGCTAGTAGTTATTAGGTACCTAATAACAATATAGCAGTTTTATTCCCAAGTTAATAGTCATTAGAACTAACATTTTACATTTGTTTTGACGTTTTGAGGTTAGTTACTACCGGCAAAATGACAACAAAACGCATGAGAGCTTCCAAGTTTTCTTTAAGTGAAATTTGTGTACTAATTGATGTGATGGGCATCAAATACAGTGCAATTGCCAATGACAGAAAATTTACTAAAAGTTCAAACGGATAACGCTTTGCAAGAAAAGGAATACATAAAAAAGAAAATTCTTTATTTAGAAGAACAACATGAATTGAAGATGAAAAAAATAAAGTTAGAAATAAGGGAAAAAGAATTAAATTTAGTACATAAATATCTTAATTTAGAACAGTAGCAATTTATATTATAAAAGGTATATTATTTTTCTATTTTATGTCACTCAGAGTTTATTTATTTTATAATAAAGATCTGAAATAATCAATAAATTGTTGACGATGAATATTTACATTTTGTGCATTTTCATAATTATCATTGTTTATTTCATCTTCATCTTGTATGTCAGGAGGTAGATGTTCATTTTGTTCGCGACAAATGTTATGTATAATAGCTGTTGCAATTATTTATTATATTTTGAACTGTAGGTATTTTGTTTCGTGCTCCAATTGACAATATGGGAAACTTTCTTTTCCAAATCTCGAAAAGTCTTTCAATTATAATTCTCGTTTTAATTTGGAATTCATTGAAATATTGTTCTACACGATCTCGTGGATTTGTAATTGGTGTTATTTAGTATGAACGCAAATATAGCCACTGTCACTTAAAAGAATATCATGCCCCATTTCTTCATTTTCAAATTTCATTCTTATATTAGAATTTTGAAAAATATTGCTGTCATGACTTGCTCCTGGCCAGCGACAAACAATATTTCTTATTTTGTAATTAGCATCTCCAACAACCCGAACATTTACAAAGCTGTTTTTTGATAAGCGAAACCTGTTATAAAATTCGATATCATTCCATTTATTAAAGTTTTCAGCCCTATGTCCCATAACGTAAGCCCGTCTATTTATTAAATTCAGATCTTCCACCTCATGTCTTTCAATAATTTCATCCACTTCTTCAAAATTTATCTACAATGAAAATAAATAATATATATCCAGCATTATTATTTTAAATACAAACCATTAAGATCCAATTGTCACTGCTTTCCAACATAAATAACCATGAAAATTCATCAATATTGCAATTTATTAGTAACTTTGACTAGCTAATAATATATTTAACTAATAAATGAATTTATTGCGTACATAAAATTTATTAGGTAGTGGATATCCGCAGAAAATATTTATTAGCTAAATAAATTTATTAGGAAGTTTATTAGAAGGTGGATATCTCGGCCCTTAGAAAGAAACGCGGAAAAGTAATTTGTTTATGGGCAAGAATAGCACATTTATGTGATTTTTGAAATATTCTTTCTGGAAATAAACAGGACAGTTGTCCATAATAGTATTCCATGCATTTAAATCATTTGGTTTCTTATTTTTTGCACAGAAAGGGCTTAAAAACGTGATTCACAGCCAAATTTGCAAAACGAAAGCGTAGAAAAGATTCAATATGCCATATGAAAATTTTATAATCAAATAAATTAGTTGTTTAGAAAATAAGTATATATGATGACTTACTGACAATTTATGCAACATTAGATATTACTGCGGAGTACTTTTAAATATTAACCTGAAAAAATAACTATGAGTAGGTAACTTTTAAAATAAACAACGATAATTTCAAAACAGTTATTGTGAAATAACTTTTGGAAATACTCATATATAATATATGAGTCCTGCGCCAAAAGAATTGGCCTACATCCTTGTTCTTAACTTACATGGCAACTATACGTATATTAATGAGAATAATGCGTTTTATTTAAGTAATAATTTTTTTCTAATAACACAAAGTAAAATTAAGAATAATAATTGAATTAGTTTAAACCAGGTATAGAAAACATAACGTAACGATACCCGATAACGTTATAATGACGTTTCATTTATTAATTTTTTTTTCAATACCGTAACAATAACAAAATAACGTTATGTAACCGTAACGTAACAAATAACGATTCACTATAACGTTATCCATATTTACAAATTTAATATTTTGCCGTTGAGAATATAATTTTCTAATTTACCAATGTTTTGTTCATTTTGTTAATAATATATTATTTATAATAAAATACTTGACACCTTTTATTTACCCGTTTTTATTTAAATATAATTATTCCTTTTTCTTATTTTGTATTTACAAATCAGTATTTTTTTTGTAATAGGTAGATAATTTTCAATTCTAGAATAAATTAAGTATAGAAAACATTCAATAAATTTCTTGTAATTTAATTTTTAATGCATATTTATTACAAATTTGAGAAATAATAGTTATTTTAACGTTATAATAACAAAGTGAAATACCGTTATTATAACGTTATATAACGTTATTTTGTTTTTTAAAAGTTATTTTTAACGTTATGCAACGAATTATTATTTTTTATAACGTTACGAAATAACGTAAAGTTTCGTTAACGTTATCACATCCCTGGTATAAACAATAAATTAAATAATAAAAAATATATATCGTCACGGCGTATTACATTGCTGGGTGTGCCAATCTGCGTTATACGCAGATATTGGTTGATGATATCAAATTCGTACCGTGTGGCCGTTTACCAGACGTGATCTCATGAGCACTCATTACTGACGGCGGCCTCACTTTTGTACCAATTAAAATGTGAAATAAGTTTTGGTGTCGGTCGGGATTGAACCCGGATCCCCAGATTCGCGACCAGACACTCAGGTACATGGCCATGAGACCCCATTAAATAACAGAGGCATTATACTCGTATTTAGTAATTTTATACGAAAAAAGAAAATTAATTAAAATTAATAATTGAATTTCGCAAAAATATAATTTTCATATAATATAATTCGAAAGAAATGAGGCTAGTTTTACAAAAAAAGTCCATTATTAATTCAGTTCATATTACATGTTTAGTGTTTACTAAAAATAATTATCTGTATTTTGCTGTGATATAAAAAAATACATCTAATAAGTTTATTCTTCATTTAATTTGTATCAATAACGGGTTGAGTTAATACAATACATTTTGTTTTACCGTTCTGGATCTGTTTTTATTTATACAATTATAAAGAAAATGAGAAGAACCGGGAGTCTTCTATATAATTGTTATAGAAATAAAAATTTATCACCAAAATACTTATTTGTTACTAAACGCAAGCTCCTTAAATTAACAGGATTCCATTCCCTCAATAAATAATTATTAAAAACCCTTTTTTTCCAATCATAATAGCAACAATTAAATTACTTAGTTACCAAAAAAATTAGAAGTATTGGTAACTTTACAGTTTTGACTAGTAACTTCAATGAAAAATACACCTGAGAACGATTTACAAGGGGTCAACGCTAATATATGCAAAGAACACGTGGACGTGAAAATCATATGAATCGAATATATAATTGGACTCTAGTCGAAGAGAAATAATATCTTGTGCAAAAATCCAACAGAACTAGTTTTTGTCTAACATTAAATTCCAGCCCTTCCTTCACCCTACTTAAAAGTACGGTTAATAGTGTTCTTGCCGTCCATTAAAAGTTGGAGAGTATTCATTAAGCGTCATTGGGAGTTAATATGGAGCGAAGAGGAATGATTGGCTTCCAGCGGGATTACAGTGGTTTTCTATGACTAGATCTTTTAAGTGAATACAGATTTTTGATGTTAAAAAAATACACTTTTAGTTTCAAAGAAGAATTTTTAATGTTTGATTAGTTTTACTCGAGGTTTTACTGATGACAGTAATACATTAACAGTTGTTCGTACTGAAACAATTTGGTGATAAATTAGTTAATATAAGGGCAAATTAGATTATTCATTAACTAAAAATGGAGCAATAAGGTGCTTGAATCATTCATACTCTATTGGAAATATATGTATACAAGCTAAAATATGGAAATATTTATAAACCAAGTGAAAATTTTACCTTTGATTTCTTATGCCGAGTGTAAGGGTCATCAGGAGATTAACATAGTAAATCAGTCTTTTGCAGACTTATGCGCTCCCTTTTACTTGAAAACAATGGTTGTAATAATAATAGAAAGAGGAAAAATTCTGCATTAAGTGACACCAAATACTTGTAAATTATGTAATATTTTAGTTCTATAAATTAATTATTAAATTTATTCAATTTCCTAATAGATAGCGATAGTCAACAACACGATAAACAAATATTTGAAATTTTCGACTTCTTATCTGTCAAAATTCGTTAGATATTATTTTTTAGTTTTATGTATGAATTCTGTTCAGTACTGTAAGTCTTACAAATATGTAAATTTGAAAAGGTGACAAAATACATATATTTTTGTTGATTAATATAAAATTATACATAAGAGTGGCTACTGCGTTGCAACAGATCTCTAATGCCCAGTTGCACCAACAAGATCTAAATTTTATGAAGAGTTTAAACAAAAAATACAAATCAAAATTTTGACAGTAATATAATACAATTCATTTGACATTTCATTTCGATGCAATATTGCCAATTTAAGCCAAGTTTAATATTTAAGTTACGTAGGTGCAAGCGGCCATTAGGCTTACAGATGTGAACAAAATCCACCCATTCTTTTTAAATTTATAAAATTGTTAGACATTGCTTGGAAAAAATTAATTTAATAACATTATATCATAACAATATTTGCACAAGTTATAGGTTATAATGAATACTGACACATAAAAAGTTAAATATTTGTTTATCTTTTTGTTCAAATGTATTTCATTACGGCATATTACCCAAAGATGGGTGTGCCAATCTGCTTTGTACACCGATTTAGGGAATGACAAATTAATAATTTATTAATTTATGGGAATAAAATATTACATAATTTACATATATTTGGTGACATTTGATGCAATTTTTTTATATTTATATTGTTGTCCACCCATCCCATTGTTTTCAAGTAAAACGGGGGGCAACAGTCTACAAAAAAGTTATTTACCAAATTAATTTCCTATGTACATCTTGAAAACAAAAGACACCCACTATAATAAAAATAAAAAAGGAACCCGGTATATAAATTTAAATTCACATATTTATTTCTAACAATAAATGTGTAATATTAAGTTATTGTTATTTCAGGTAGCGTCCGTCAGTAGCGATTTCAAACAGATAAGCTGATTTTTACGGGCATATCAATTTTAAAATTTCATCATAGATACGTGTGTATAGTATTTTTATACTAAATTTATGTTAAATATCCTTTCTTATAAAAAATAAATCACATTACATTACACATTTCTGTAAAATATCGTCAGGTTTATTACTAGATTTACGGGAAGGAATATTACGTTGATCAATTTTCGCTAGTTTAACATTATTAAAAAATTATGAATAAAATGAAGTATACTATCCTGCTTTAAACTTTCAGACATTGAACTAAACCAAATCAAATAATTAACATTCATGTATTAATTATCATTACCAAATATTGTAAAAAATCACTGATGTTCACAAGTGGATGTGCATGTATATATGATTATAAAAGATTACGCTTTGGTTTCTACATTAGAATAATGTATTTAATATTGGCAACGTTGCTGGACGTCACTGTGATGGTAGTATGAATAAAAATATACAAATTGGACGTCACAAGTACTGAATATGCATGAAGAATATACGGTGGACGTCGGATCCACTCAGTGTGGAGGAGCTCATAATGTCGTCGAATATACGTAGATGTATATCGTTGTAAATCCACTTTATTTAAATTTGAATCGAAATTCATAACCAGGGGAAAAAATTAGTCGATATACTTTATAATATCAAAGCCTGTCTCTTCTCCTTTCGGTGGTTGCCACAATGTCCTAGCCACGAAAGGACGCAGCAATGATAGCGGGATGTAAATATATATATATATATATATATATATATATATATATATATATATATATATATATACATACATACATACATACATACATACATACATACATACATACATACATACATACATACATACATACATACATACATACATACATACATACATACATACATACATACATACATACATACATACATACATACATACATACATACATACATACATACATACATACATACATACATACATACATACATACATACATACATACATACATACATACATACATACATACATACATACATACATACATACATACATACATACATACATACATACATACATACATACATACATACATACATACATACATACATACATACATACATACATACATACATACATACATACATACATACATACATACATACATACATACATACATACATACATACATACATACATACATACATACATACATACATACATACATACATACATACATACATACATACATACATACATACATACATACATACATACATACATACATACATACATACATACATACATACATACATACATACATACATACATACATACATACATACATACATACATACATACATACATACATACATACATACATACATACATACATACATACATACATACATACATACATACATACATACATACATACATACATACATACATACATACATACATACATACATACATACATACATACATACATACATACATACATACATACATACATACATACATACATACATACATACATACATACATACATACATACATACATACATACATACATACATACATACATACATACATACATACATACATACATACATACATACATACATACATACATACATACATACATACATACATACATACATACATACATACATACATACATACATACATACATACATACATACATACATACATACATACATACATACATACATACATACATACATACATACATACATACATACATACATACATACATACATACATACATACATACATACATACATACATACATACATACATACATACATACATACATACATACATACATACATACATACATACATACATACATACATACATACATACATACATACATACATACATACATACATACATACATACATACATACATACATACATACATACATACATACATACATACATACATACATACATACATACATACATACATACATACATACATACATACATACATACATACATACATACATACATACATACATACATACATACATACATACATACATACATACATACATACATACATACATACATACATACATACATACATACATACATACATACATACATACATACATACATACATACATACATACATACATACATACATACATACATACATACATACATACATACATACATACATACATACATACATACATACATACATACATACATACATACATACATACATACATACATACATACATACATACATACATACATACATACATACATACATACATACATACATACATACATACATACATACATACATACATACATACATACATACATACATACATACATACATACATACATACATACATACATACATACATACATACATACATACATACATACATACATACATACATACATACATACATACATACATACATACATACATACATACATACATACATACATACATACATACATACATACATACATACATACATACATACATACATACATACATACATACATACATACATACATACATACATACATACATACATACATACATACATACATACATACATACATACATACATACATACATACATACATACATACATACATACATACATACATACATACATACATACATACATACATACATACATACATACATACATACATACATACATACATACATACATACATACATACATACATACATACATACATACATACATACATACATACATACATACATACATACATACATACATACATACATACATACATACATACATACATACATACATACATACATACATACATACATACATACATACATACATACATACATACATACATACATACATACATACATACATACATACATACATACATACATACATACATACATACATACATACATACATACATACATACATACATACATACATACATACATACATACATACATACATACATACATACATACATACATACATACATACATACATACATACATACATACATACATACATACATACATACATACATACATACATACATACATACATACATACATACATACATACATACATACATACATACATACATACATACATACATACATACATACATACATACATACATACATACATACATACATACATACATACATACATACATACATACATACATACATACATACATACATACATACATACATACATACATACATACATACATACATACATACATACATACATACATACATACATACATACATACATACATACATACATACATACATACATACATACATACATACATACATACATACATACATACATACATACATACATACATACATACATACATACATACATACATACATACATACATACATACATACATACATACATACATACATACATACATACATACATACATACATACATACATACATACATACATACATACATACATACATACATACATACATACATACATACATACATACATACATACATACATACATACATACATACATACATACATACATACATACATACATACATACATACATACATACATACATACATACATACATACATACATACATACATACATACATACATACATACATACATACATACATACATACATACATACATACATACATACATACATACATACATACATACATACATACATACATACATACATACATACATACATACATACATACATACATACATACATACATACATACATACATACATACATACATACATACATACATACATACATACATACATACATACATACATACATACATACATACATACATACATACATACATACATACATACATACATACATACATACATACATACATACATACATACATACATACATACATACATACATACATACATACATACATACATACATACATACATACATACATACATACATACATACATACATACATACATACATACATACATACATACATACATACATACATACATACATACATACATACATACATACATACATACATACATACATACATACATACATACATACATACATACATACATACATACATACATACATACATACATACATACATACATACATACATACATACATACATACATACATACATACATACATACATACATACATACATACATACATACATACATACATACATACATACATACATACATACATACATACATACATACATACATACATACATACATACATACATACATACATACATACATACATACATACATACATACATACATACATACATACATACATACATACATACATACATACATACATACATACATACATACATACATACATACATACATACATACATACATACATACATACATACATACATACATACATACATACATACATACATACATACATACATACATACATACATACATACATACATACATACATACATACATACATACATACATACATACATACATACATACATACATACATACATACATACATACATACATACATACATACATACATACATACATACATACATACATACATACATACATACATACATACATACATACATACATACATACATACATACATACATACATACATACATACATACATACATACATACATACATACATACATACATACATACATACATACATACATACATACATACATACATACATACATACATACATACATACATACATACATACATACATACATACATACATACATACATACATACATACATACATACATACATACATACATACATACATACATACATACATACATACATACATACATACATACATACATACATACATACATACATACATACATACATACATACATACAAATTATGTAAGGCCCTGTAGATATTTCACAATAATCATATCCTGTTTGTGTAAGTGAGACATCAACCAAGCTTCCCTTGGAAAGTTTCCATCTACCCACACGTATGATAAGAAACAGTTTAAATAGGCTGTAGAATTAGATAAGCTTGTTCAGTTCATTTAAGTCTTTGGGCAGTTATGCTGTTGTATCGTAATTAAATAAATAAATTTTTTTAAACAATTATTAAATCGAGAATTTAATTGGCGCAGTCGGTAGGATTATCAGAAAAATACGATCAATCAAATCGACATCGTATGGTGAATATTTATTCTTTATTCTGAAAAATCCAAAATCATCGAATCTACGAAGAACTCCGCTTTCTACCACACTCGTCTCCAATAGTCCGTGGAAACATCAGAAACGCAGACTTCACGAGAGAAACCCAAGTTCCTTCGAAGACAACGTACAACAGAAGAAAGAAAAACTTGCTGTCCGACCTGCAGTTCACGTCTCCTGCCAACCAGAGAGATCTTGCTGTCCTGTAAGCCGTTCACGTTCTTCGAGCCGCCAGACGAACACACGAACCCGGGGATGTCCGTAAAACACTTAACAATTATTATATTGTTATTACCCTTGTAAGTTAATTATAATTATTATTAATTATTATACAAAGGGATACTTCTAGCAAAGACTAGTAATAAAAGTATCGAGAGACCGGCACAGTCTCAACACACACAAATAATATTTATGAATCTTAACAATTCGTTAGAATTAGAAAATAATAACAGTCCAATAAACAAAGTTTTATTGAGACCCAGTCGCTTAGACAATATAAATTTAAAAATGACTACTACGTTAGCAGAACTCAAAAATCTCTCAGAGATCATTCCTCATTATGATGGAAATATTAAAATTCTTAATAATTTTATATCAGCTGTAGATGATGTGTATACCACACTAACTAGCATCCAAATAAATGCTATTCAAAAAACATATTTATTTGGATTAATAAAAAATAAACTCACCCACAAAGCTGCTGAATTATTAGCTGAAAATAAATTCGCAGACTGGGAAGAATTAAAAGCGTACTTAACATCAAACTTTTGTGATAAAAGTACAGCAGAAACCATTTTATTAGAAATATTACAAACTAGAAATAAAATTAATTCTGAAAAAACTTTAGAGTCCATTTCACAGAGATTTTCGCAATATAAATCAAAAATACTTTTAACGGAATATAGTCAACTTCAAAAAAATGCGATAATCACGGAAAATCAGAAGCTTGTTATTTCACATTTTATTTCATTATTACCAATCACTATACGAGGATCCTTTATTGTAAAGAATCCACAATCGTTAGAACAATGCGAAACTCTCTTGCGAAACGAATTTAATTTTTCACATCAGTCACCGATGCTAAAAGAAAAATCAAATTTCTCATTCAACATACCTCCTAAGAAATTCCCAGGTCAACAATTCCCCTCAAAACCCATACAATTAAACAATAATAATAAACAGCCTACACCATTCGCACCGAGACAAAATTTAAAAAATTTCTATGAAACAAAACGTTCCTTTCAACCAAAACCCATGACACAACAGACTCGTTTAACTGATCCTATGTCAACACAAACTATAAAACAAAATCATAATATTGACGAGACAGACGATTCAATTACGATAGAACAATTAACTGACACAGAACGCGAATCCGAAATAGACGAAGACACTTTTTTTAGAAGTAGAAAACGAAGAGGACGAACAAAACACGTAATGGCATGCATCACGTATAACCTCCCATCTTTACAGATACAAGATTACACTATTCTTTTTGATACAGGCTCTAGTATAAATTTAATAACTCCGGAATTAGTCAAGATTAAAAATTTGAAAACTTATAAAGAAAAATGCACCTTTAAAACTGTAAATGGTAAAACTACAATAAACGAATATGTTATATTAAAATTAAACAAAATTCCAGTCAAATGTTATGTTTATAACTTTCACAAAGAATACAACCTACTTTTGGGTATAGAAGCATTCAAAGATTTAAATATACAAATCGATTTCACAAAAAATATTGTTAAAGTACAGGGAAAAGAAAAATCACTACAAGTATATTCAGATACAATAAAACAAAATAATAACATTCAAATTCGAAACGAAACACATATTATAAAACATATAGGAGACGTAACTAATACAAAAATATTTGCACATTGTATATCAAAAGACTTTAACATGACACAAGGTTTAGCCAAAGATATAGATGATTCATTCCAAAGTAAAGAATACTGTAATAAACAAAAAGACAATAATAAGAACATTATTATACAACACATTAATAACAAAACAATATTTCATTTAATTATAAAAGAAAAATTCAATGACATGCCTACCATTAAAAATTTAGATAAACCTCTTAAAGAATTACGAGATTATATGATATTAAACGAATTACATGAAATTAATATTCCAAAATTAGGATGTGGACTAAACGAATTAAAATGGGAAGACGTTTCAAATAAAATTTTAAAAATATTTGAAGACACAAATATACAGATTAATTTATATACGCCCCCTGAAACAAATCATAACGATCTAATAAATAATATTGATAGCGACAATAATACAATACACTCTGACCCAGAAAACTTTGTAAACGGATTAAGATTTATAAATGATAGACTCAACATAGCAAATAATCAATTAATATTAGAAACACACGACGGAAATACCGAAATTGAAACAAAACAACTATTTGATCATAATAAAATAAGAATACACTGTAAATTCAATAAATTGAGGTTGGAAGAAGAGATCATAAAATTCTTAAAAGAGTACATTATTCCAAAATTACGCTATTACGCAATAATAGAAAAAGATCTAGACTTAATACTTTCAAAAACTATAAAAAATAATTTTGAATATGATACCATAAAAATAATCGCTTGTAATAAAATCGTAACAGATATAGAAGAAGCGGATGAACAAATAGAAACAATTCACAATTTCCACAACGGATTAACAAATCATCGTGGTATCGTAGCAACATTAAATGCATTAAAAGATAAATATTTTTGATCGAATATGATAAAAAGCATTACCGAATACATTAATAATTGCGACCACTGTAAATTGAATAAGTATAACAGGAAACCAATACCAGCAACTGATAATCTCACCCCAACACCCTCTAAACCTTTTGAGATAATAAATATGGACTTACTATGTCTAGATAAGAACTACTTCCTAACAATCTATGATCAGTTTTCCAAACAAGGACAAATATATTACCTTGAAAATAAATCCTCAAGAAGTGTCCTGAATCAATTAATAAAATACTTCCAAACATACTATACCAAACAAAATTATAATGGATTCCGGTCCTGAATTTAAAGGCAGTCTCATACAAGACCTACTCAGAATACATAATATAGAAAGTCATATTACTTGCGTAAATAATCCAAAAAGTAACGCAATTGAAAGATTGCATTCTACCCTCATAGAACATCTACGTTTAATAGAAAATAACAATAAATTTAATAATAAAACATTGTTAGAAAAATTAGAATTAGTAATATTGGCTTATAATAATACAAAACATTCCATTACAAAATTAACCCCTAATGAAATATTATTTGGTAAAAATAACGAAGTACCTTTTAAAACAGTCCCACTCATAAATGAAGAATTAATTCAAGAATATAAAGAAGAACAAACCAAACTATTTGACATCATTAAAACAAAAATCGAAACAGAAAAACAACAACGTTATAAAGAAAATAATAATCCTTTACAGATAAAAGATAAAATATTCGCTAAAGAAAACCCTAGACTAATAACAAAATTTAAAAAACCATTATTCAGAAAAATAAAAGTAGAAGAATACGACCCAATATTAGGCAAAATAAAAGTAAAAGATCAACTAGGTACTAAAAATATTCGAATTAATAGACTAAAACAATGAAATCATTGAAACATATTGTAGAAATGACAATGAACAAATACACTTCATAATAAATATCCCTACATTTACACAAAATTCTTATCCATTATTTCAGTTCACTCCA